>PVIR01002425.1:90194-102988 GCA_004026965.1 Petromus typicus
GTCTTGCAAGCGCAAGGACCCGGGTTCGATTCCCCGGTAACCACATAACAATACTGGGTGTGGAGACCCACACCCAGCAGCAACCAGTACCACATACCACAGTGCCGGGCGTGGTGGCTCACGCCTGTAATCCCAGCACTCGGGAGGCAGAGGCAGGAGGATTGCTGTGATGTGAGTTGGAGGCTGAGCTGAGGGCCAGTCTGAACCACAAAGCGAGACCCTGTCTCAAAAAAAACCTAAAAAAAAAAAAAAAAAAAAAATGTGCACAAGGAAACACCAGAAGCAAAGAAAATGGAACAGAAGAAGTATTTGAAACAGTCATGACTAAGGATTTCCCTAAATCAATGTCAGATGCCAAACCAGCAATCCAGGAATCTCAGAGGACACCGAGATGGCTAAGTGTCAGAAAATAAAACATTACAAAAATAACCAAAATGAAATTCACAAACCTAACTAGAAAATCAAAGACAAAGGAAAATAACTCTAAAGCCAAGTGCAGCGGCATATGCCTGGAATCCCAGCACTCAGAAGGCTGAGGCAGTAAGATCACTTGAGTCCACGAGTTTAAGACCAGCCTTGGCACTAACAAGAAAACCCTGTCTCAAAAATAAACAGAGCATTTAACCTACAGAGGAAGAGATAAGAATCTTATGCGAGTTCTCCTTGGAAATCATGAAAGCAGAGTGAAACACTTTTAAGTTTCAAGAGAGAAAAACCCACTAACCTAAATCTGTATGCTGAAACAATTATTCTTCATAAGAGAACAAGAAAATTCAGACAAAAAAATTACAGGGATTTTTCAGTAGACCTTCCTCAAAAAAAAAAAAAAAAATTCTTCAGAGAGAAGGAAATTGATACAGATCAGAAACTCAGATCTATGTAAAGAAAGGAAAGGATAAAAAGCAACCTGGATTTTTGGGCTCTGGCTTGGTGGGAGAGTGCTTGTTTATCATATGTGAAACCCTAGATTCAATTCCCCATAACATACATGCATGCACGCATGTACGCACACAGGAATAAGTGAAGGAAAATTAAAACTTTGTGTTTTAATTGAGCTAACAGATAACAGTTTACTCAAATAGTAACAAAATAATCAAACTGAGATCTCTGATGTCTGTTACACTTGTTACATATATGCTTACATAGGGTCAGAGTAGAATGAAATTAACAACAGTAACGATAGGAGCGAAGAAGGAGGGATCACAGTTATTATAAGGTACTCGCATTACTTGTTAAGTAGGAGAATATCATTTGAAATTGGACTGGAGTTGGTTATAAATGATTGCAAACTCCTAGATAACCATGAATAGAGTTTTTCAAAAAGTATAGTCGATATGCTAAAAAAGGAGAGAATATAGAATTATATACAACGTTCATTTAAAACCAGAAGGGGTAGAGAAAGTGTAGAAGACAAAAATAAGAACAAGAATAACAGATGGAAAACAAAACCAGTATAGTAGATATCAACCCAATTATACACACAATCACGTTGAACATCGATGGTATAAGACGATCGTCAGCACAAGTCACAACAAGATCCAATGATATGCTGTCTGTGAAAAACTCACTTTACATAAAGACAGATATGGAGGAAGAGCAAATGGAGGGAAAAGAAAAGTCCTTGCTAACCTCGATAAAAAGAAGCAGGGATCATTATATTAACTTCAGATTGAACAGACCTCAAACCAGGGCAAGTCACAAGAGATAAAAGAGGCTTTACATAATAAGAAAGGGGTCAGTTCTCTAAGAAAACACAACAATCTTTAATATGCTTAACAACACAGCCTCAAACTATGGGAGGCAAAAACTAACAGAACTTCAAGGAGAAATTGATGAATGTGCAATTGTGGAAGATTTATAGTATTGAATACATATATCAGAAAAGAAGAAAGATAACAGTGGATAATCTGAGTGCCATATTGGCAAAATGGAATGAAAAGAGCAAATTAAATTCAAAGTAATCAGAAGGGAAAAGGAATGGTAAGAATTAGAGAAGATATCAATGTTATCAATGGAAGTGAAGAATGGAAATTATTACAGAAAAATAAATGAAACCAAAAATTGTTTTGGAAAAGATTGATAAAAGTATCTAGCGAGACTAAAAAAGAGAGAGAGGAGGGAAAAAGGAAAAGAGAGAGAAGGGATATCACAATAGATCTTATCAAAGAGCACACAAGAATATTATCAACAACTTTATGCCCCCACATTTTATAACCTGGATGCTATGAACCAATTTCTTTTTTTTTTTTTTTTTTGAGACAGGGTCTTGCTTTGTAGTTTAGGCTGGCCCTGAGCTCAGCCTCCAACTCACATCACAGCAATCCTCCTGCCTCTGCCTCCCAAGTGCTGGGATTACAGGCGTGAGCCACCACGCCTGGCACTGTGGTATGTGGTACTGATTGCTGCTGGACGTGAGTCTCCACACCCAGTTTTATATGTGGTAAACCAGGATCGAACCTGGGTCCTTGCGCTTGCAGGACAGGCTCCGGAACCACTGCAACAAATCCCTGCCCCTATGAACCAATTTCTTGAAAGGCACAATTTGCTAAACTCATACAAAAAGAAAAATGACAATCAAAATAGGCTGGGTATCTAGTAGAGAAATGGCATCAACAATTAATATAACCTTCCTTCCTAGAAAAACAAAACAAATCCCCACGCCCAGATGTATTTGCTGGAGAATCCTACAGAATGTTTAATAAGGAAACTATACTGATCTCCACAACCCCTTTCCAGGAACAGAAGCAGAGAGAACATTTCCTAACTCCTCTGTGAGCTCAGCAGTACCCTAATACTATGACCAGAAAAGAATATTAAAAGAAAACTACAGACTAATATCTTTTATGACCATTGATGAAAAACTCTTCACCAGAATATAAGCATAATGAATTTGACAATATCTGAAAGAAGTTATATACCACGACCATGGTGGATTTATCACAGGTCTGTGTGGCTAGTTTGACTTTTAAAAACCGATTAATGTAATTCATTGTATCAACAAGCTAAAAATGAAAAAATATAATTAGATTAACAGATGTAGAAAAAAATTTGACAAAGTCCAATACCCATTCACCACTTGAAAAATTTCTGTGTAAATTAGAGGGAATTAGTGTAACTTGATAAAAATGTATTTACCAGGAATCTATACCTAATATCATACTCAGTGGTGAGGAATTCTAGCTTTTTCCACTAAAGTCAAGAACAGAGGCAGGCTATCCTCTCTTACCACTTCTTTTCAACACCATACTGGAAGTATTAGCTCAGGCAACAACTCAATATAGGAGTGAAAACATTTGTAGATTAGATAGGAAGGAAGAAATAAAACTGTCTTTGATTATAGATGACATCATTGTCTCTGAAGAAAACCTAAAATTTAACAAAAAACTTTCTGGAAGTCAGAAAAAGCAAGATTAACATGCAGAAATTATTGCTTTCCTAAATGTCAGCAATAAACACGTGGAATGTAAAGTTAAAAACACATCACGTACATTAATATCCTCAACATACAGTATTATCTATAAGTCTAAATACCTACAAGATATGTATAAAGAAAACTACAAAGCCAAATAAACGGGTCTTTCATATTCATGAGTAGGAAGATGCAATAATGTCCAAGATGTCACTTTTTCCTTACTGAATCTGGAATTCAACCCAATCCCAAATGAAAGTCCAGCAAGTTATTTTGTGGACATGAACAAACCTCTTCTGAAGTTTATATTGAAAGGCAAAAGACCTAGAATGGCTGGCACAGAGCCGAAGAAGAACAAAGTTGGGAACTGACACTTGTGACTTCGGGGCCCACGACAAAGCTGCCATAACTGAGGTCATGTGAGAAGACAAAGGGACAGGAATATCAATGAGTCAAAAAAACACAAGCTCAGAGGCCAACCCTACAAATCAGTCAGCCTGTCTTCCACAAAGAAGCAAAGGCAGCCGTGGAGGAAAGAGGATCTTTCCCAAATGGTGCCTGAACTATTGCACACCATACTCAAAGGAGGAATAATCCCCGACACAGACCTCACACCCACAAGGACAACTCCAGCTGCACTGCAGATGCAGATGTGAAATAACAGAATATGAAACTGGAAAGTAACACAAGAGGAAATCCAGATGGACTTGGGGGTCACAGTGTCTTTTTATGCCTCTAGATACATCACCAAAGGAACAGTCCAGGCAGGACATAACTGATAATCTGCACTTCATTAAAATGAAAAAATTTGCTGTTGACATAGTCTCAAGAGTATGAGATGACAAACTATGGGCTTACAAAAGATGTATCTGATAAAGGATCACTATCCAAAATATACAAAGAGCTCCTAAAATTCAACAGTAAGACAACAAATGACTCAGTTTAAAATGCACCAAAGACCTTAGCTGAGACCTCACCAGAGAAGATATGCAGAGAGAAAATAAACATATGAAAAGAGGGAGAACAGTGATACCCTGCGGCGTACCTATCTGAATAGCCCAAACCCCGCCCTGACAATGTCAGCTGTGATAAGGACCTGAAGCAGGGCTCTCATTTGTGCATGGAACAGCACCCCACTTTGGAAGACAGCTTGGTAGTTCCTCATAAGTCAAGCTGATACTTAGTTTGCAGTTCGGCAGCTGTTCTCCTGGGCATTCACCCAGAGGAGCTCAGAGGTGCATATCCACACAGAGACCTGTGCATGGTACTGATAGCAGCTCTGTTTGTGAGTCCCAGAACCTGGGATGGAGAAATACACTGCGCTATAGGAAAACAAGACAGCAAACTATGAAAACACAGAGGAAGTTATGGTCGTGTTATAAGTGAAGGAGTCTTCTGAGAAGGCTGCACACCTTGTGACCGACTCTGTGACATTCTCAGAAACACGAACTTGGATACAGTAGGACTGATCAGGAGACAGAGAAGGGGAAGATGAATAAGAGGACAGTGAAAATACTGCATAAAGCCAGCGATGGATCCATGCCACCTTCCATGTGTCCAAACCCACAGGACGCACCATGCTCAGAGTGAGCGTGGTACGCCCGTGACTGTGGTTGACCCCTCTGTATGCTTCAGGCTCAGGTGTGATACACGCTGACAGCTGGGGAAGCTGTGTCTGAGAGAGGAAATCTCTGCACTTCCTCTCCACTTTGGTGTAAACCTAACACTGTGCTAGAAACACCAAATCGAAATCCAAGCCCCAGTGTCTTGCCAGGTGTGTGAGGGTCCAGTGAGATGGCGAAGGTGTGTGCCATGGCCGTCTACTTGGCACTGGCTGGCATTTCCATGGAGTTTCCGGTTGGAAGCACTTCAGGTGGGCCTAGCGAGGTGCTGCCTGTGCTTGGCGATGAACAGATGAGGGAGTGAAGTTCAGAGACTGAAGGGAACCAATGGGCTGGCCATGCCACACAGCAGGGGAGCGCGGCAGGTCCTCCGGGCTCAGGCATTCGGGGATCTCCTGGCCCACAGCAAATGTTGGACTCTGGGAAAATGGTTGCTGAAGAAAACATGCTTCACTTGAGGTTCTGTGGAGTGCATCTTACAAGTGGGTGGGAAACATCTCTTCTCTCTTTGCTCAGAAACCTGGGGCTCTCTTGTTTTTTCTCAGAAGCTTAGCTTGTTGGCTAGCGGCAGTGAAAGGGAGCTTGTCTCAAAGTGGAAAAGCAGAAAAAAGTTGTTTTGGTGAAATCATAGTCTCTGCCTTAGCTTTCTGCAGGCTTTCACCTTTCCACATCTTTGCTCTGTGTCCCGGCACCCACTCAGGGCTAGGGTCTGGCAGGTGTCAGATGAGTGCACAATGGATGGAGGAGCTGGTCCTCCAAAGGAGGGGGATGGGCTTTGCGGCACTGAAATGAGAGGCACACTTAGCCCATCTTTCCCATCCCCTTCCCATACTTCGAGATGACTTGCTCTATGCAAATGAAATGATTCAGGGCACAGTTCCAGCTTCACCTTCTGAATCTAGTCCTAATTTGTGGCCTCAGGAAAAACATTTAACTCCTCTGGGACTCAGTTTACCCATCCATGAGACAGGAATGATTACAGTGCCTACCTCATAGAGGTTTAGTTCTATTGTATACTAGAGGAGAGACAAGGTTCACAGAAAACACAGTGTAAATGTCTGCTGTTTATTTTTATGGGAATTTTGAATGTTACATTAAAAGTTGGACAGAGCAAAGCACATCCACTCCTATCAGAAAGCTGCCTACTGAGGGCAGGCTGTAGCTCAGTGGTAGAGCCCTTGCCTAGCACACAGCCCACTGGATTCGATCCCTGGCATCATCAAAAAGAAAGTTTCCTTGTGCCTGTTAATAAACAAGCTCGGGCTATACTCTTATTTAGGGCAGTTCTGATCCCTGCTACACATAATTGTCTCTCTGTGAAGTTTACCTGACTGTCTTAGTGGGAGAACTATAGTTGTGTTTTGTGATGGGGGGGAATGGGTTGTAAATACCCAGTGAAGCCCTAGGACTGGCTGGACAGGGACTGGAATTTCCCCCTGGTATCACGGGAGGGCGGCGGGGAGGGGAGACAGAGCTTTGAGGGAACCTCTGCAAACCCAGCTGGGGCCATTTGTACCCCAACCAGTTCCAGGCCATGTGTCCCTGTGATCACCCCTCCGACCAACTGGAGAATGGACAATGCCAGCATCATCTGGTTGTCACGAAGATAAGACAGCTCCCCACATGGAGCAATGAGTCACCTGGGCGCTGGCAAGGTGTGTAAATACAAACTGTTCGATGTGTAATGAGTATCAGAGGGCTTATGAGGTGCTAGGAGTTTTCTGGGTGTCAGGGCACCTAAGAGCCAAGATAGTACAGGAGACTAAACAAAGCAACTCACCACACAGTGTCAACAGTTGGTGAGTTTGGTTCAGCAGGAGCAGTGTTAGCTATCTGGAAGGTGTGTTTGTGTGTGTGTGTGTGTACTTGTGCATACAGAAACATATGGGGTTTAGGTTAAGTTGAGATGAGTACTATAAAGACATAGTGTTCTGGTTTACATCCAGATGTCCCCCAAAGTTTCATGCACTCGTACATGGAGCTCTGGGGAGATGACAAGATCGTGGAGTGTGACACTCATGACTAGATGGGTCCATGGGTGAGCTGATAGCTAAATGTGATGTTGGGAGGTGCAGGTTGGTCGGAGGGGTGATCACAGGGACACATGGCCTGGAAGTGTCTGTCTTCTTCCTCCCCCTCCCTTGATCCCTCTCTGCTTCCTGTCACCATGCCCTGAGCTGTTTCCCCTCTGCCAGGCCGCTCTGCTTTGGAGGAGCCATCTGTGGGCTGAAAGCTCTACAAACTTGAGCCAGAATCAGCCTCTCCTCCATAGAGTCATGAGTGACTAATATCACTGATAAGAAAGTGACTAAGACAAAAAGCATGGTTAAGGAGCAGAGGAAGTGGGAACCAGCTCTTCATCATGGTGGCTCTTTCACTGGTAAGGCTCTTTACAGTTTTACACAATATTCTCATGAGTATCATTTCATCTTGTCTTTAATTTGGCGAGAAATTATTCTGATCTAAAGATAAGGAAATAGGACTAAAGCTCAGAAAAGTGACTCTAAGACCAGTGACTTTGTGTGACCACAGCCAACAAGTAAAACAAGGCCAAGACCAGTTCAGTGAGGAGCCTCTATGTCTCTGTACTTCTTAAATTAATTCCAGGATGACAAGGAAGCATTGCTGGAGGTCGGTGCTTTGGGGGCCCAGCCACACCCTTAGGATGAGCATTAACATTTCAGAGCTTCTCCCAGCAAAGCAACTGCAGCTGCCACCTTTACCCAGAGCAGCACCTGCCATATTTTATCCCCAAATATCAAACCTCACTTGTCGGTTCTGCACAGCAAAGGAAACAAACAGTAGGATGGAAAGACAACCTAGAGAGTAGGGAAAATGTTTTTACCAGCTATCCTTGACAGAAGACTAATATCTATAATACATAAAGAACTCAAAAACTCAAGATACCCTTCAGAACAAAAGATCCAATCAAAACATGGGCAACTGAGATGAATAGACAGTCCTCAGATGGCCGGTAAATACATGAAAAAATATTGAACATCATAGGCCATTAGAGAAATGAAAATTAAAACAACACTGAGATTTCATCACACCCTAGAAAGATTAGTTATCACCAAGAAATCAAATCAATTGTTGTTGAGGTAAGCTTTCTGCTCTGTCGGTGGGAAGGTAAACTAGTACAACCACGACGGAGGTCACAGTGGAGATTCCTCAAAAAACTGAAACTAGTAATTGCATTCGACCCAGCTACTCTAGGAATCTTCCTGAAAGGGTTAAAAACATCAGATTATAGCAATCCAAGCATAGCCCTGCTTAAAGGAGCACAACTGACAGTAGTTAAGCTATGAATGTGGCCTATACATCTATCAACAGATAAATGGATAAAGAAAAAGTGGTATTGATATACAATGGAGTACTACTCTGCTGTAAATAGGGATGAAGTAGTCATCTGTAGAAAAATGAATGCAACTTGACTCTATAATATTAAGTAAAATAAATCTCTCATCCTCTAATAGGAGAAACACAAAGTATACCTAAATTTAAGAGCAAAATAAAAGAGACAATAGGAAACAGGGAGATTAATCTTTGGCAAATAGGAAGGACGGTGACTAAGAGGTGGATAGGAAGAAGGAAGGAGAAATAAAAATGAAGTCTCGTTTTGCCCACACAGCTATTCCTCACAGCAGACACAGATGACGGGCTACACCATAAATGTGGGCTGGTGAGAGAAGAATAGGGTACAGGACACGCCTGCCTAGTTCTTGTTAGCAGATGCACTAAAATTTATATGTAGGAAAAAAGCTAACAAAAAGGATTTTGGATGTATTGACTCACCTTAAATTAGGTGGTCTGGGATACAAACTCTAGATTGTGGCCCTTAACTAAACAAGTAACCAATCTTAAAGCATGCTCAGCAGCTTTCCTTGGGCTGTTAAATAGGAATGGCCGGTATGAACAATTTTGGGCCACACAGCTTATATGTTGACTAGATTTTTATCAGAAGGTGGATGGAGGTGACAGCTGGACCGTGGTGACAAAACCAGCAGTATCCAGGAGCAGAGGCCCAGACCTCCAGGCCCTTCCCAGATTCTCTGACTGTTCTGGTTTGGTGATATATATTTAATAGACTCGTGAGTTCAAAATTCTCCTCTCTGAGAAAAGAATTTACCTAGTACAGTCATGTCTTACTTTAAAACATCTTAGAATCATGGGAAATTTTTACAGTGCAAAGTATTCCAAATATGTTGGCATCACTTTCGGGGGCATTGCTTTGTGACAACTGTTTGAAAAATTTCGAAGCAAAGTATCATTAAAAAAACAAGGTAGTTAACATGCTTGCAAGACGCCCGAGCCATGTGCACTGCTGAGAGAGGTGGGGCACGGGGCCCCCTGGCCAGCTGGCTGCGGACTCACCTTCCCGAAGCTGGCGGCGTTGACGGGCTGGGTGTCGTTCTTCTCGCAGAAGTCCAGGTAGTGCATGTACAGAGCACTTCGGGGGATGCAGACGCCCTCCGCGATCTCATAATTTTCCTCCAGCCTGGCAAAAAAATTGCCCAGTGAGCAACACACACGTTTCTTCCCCAGGCAAGGAGTGTCCACGTGCTCTGTCTTCCTCTGGAGCTGGGAAGACCTCAGAGTAACCCTCCTCCTACAGTTGGGGACCCAAGCCCAGGAAGATAACGCCAGCCCCCATAGTCACTTCTGGGTGAGCAGGTCCTCGGGACCCGAACCCGTTCCTCTCTGTCAGTCCAGGCCACTTTCCCTGCTCAGGCGACACTTCCTCTCTGCGCTGTCACCAGCCCAGCTGAACTTAGGTTGAGTCAGGTCCCCCAGCTCTAGACACTGTACACAGCTGCAGGCCCCACTCAGATAGGCTTTGAGCCACACACCACATGGGCACCCATTCCTGGTGGGCAGAAGCCAAAGGGTGTCGCCATCAGCGTCTTGGAGCATCCTGGTGGCAGAAGCAGCCAAGAGGGGCCATCTGAGCAAACCTTTGCCCAGGGAAAGCTTGCCCAGTGGGGCACCACAGCGCCACAGTCAGAGGCTGCAGCAGGTTGGCCTCTGGGCCACATTCCACCACCTAGTCTTCTTGAGTGGAGTTAATGGCCCTGTGTCTGCCACTGCCTGAGTGCAGGCTGCAGGTTCTCTAAGAGACACTTCACAGTTTGCAAGGGTCCCAGCCCCATCCTCATCACTGTCTGGCATGGTGACTTTGGGCAGTCATGTTAACCCAGGGCTCAGTTTCACTGGGGTGGCAGTCTCCACAGGGCTGAGATGCCAGCCTGGGTGCTCTGTGGCACGTTGGCACAGGGCCTGGCCCAGGCATGGTGGGCATGTGTGAGGTTAGGCTGCACTTCTCTGGGCAGACTCAGTGTTAGACACTGGAGACATGGTGGAAACAGGTGTGAGTGTTTTTCTTTTTTTTTAACACCAGAATTTAAGTATCCAAATGAATCCTGCCTCTGTCGCTACAGACACATTGAAAGGTTAAAATTTCCTCCTAGATAACTGTCGCGTACCATGACAGTCAGAACACGGGGCACTGGCTGTGTGGTGAATTTATCAAAAGCACACATCTCTCCTTGGACCACGAATTGATCCAACAATCTGAAACCATTTAAATGGAACCCAGTTTGGGAGCTAGAGACAGATAACTGTCTTCTCTTAAACATTTCAGGGGAGGGGTCAAAGTGACTCTAAAGCAGGGAAATAAATGTCCTCCAGTGGCTTCCCACTCGGACAGCTCTTGCCAAGGAAGCGGTCCAGCACTGTCCCAACCCAAGTGGAATGAGGACGCGGCCTCCTAAGGTGCCTGCTGAAAGCCCAGGGCCATCCAGCCCATCCCAACGTGACTGCAAGGAAGCCAGCCATGCCGTTCCCAGCCAAGCTGCATGGCGCAGGGTGCTGGGGAGGCCCGGAGCCCAGAGCTGCACAGTCCCAGCATCCAGTCCCCTCCCATCTCTTCCAGGCAGGGCAGCACCAAGGAGCTCCTACAGGGTGTCAGAACTGTTCCAGGATGGTTTCCGTGATCCTTCCTGGGGGACCAAATGCTTTAGGCTGGGCTGGCATCTGAGTCAGTTCTGAACCCTTGAAGTCCACATCCTGGGCACACAGTGTGCTTCGTAAGTGTCCCACAGCGAGACTGCTTCAATCCACTATTCATTCAACATAAATTTATTGATCTCTTACCACCTGCCAGGCACTGGGAATATCATGGCAAGCAAGATGCTTCGCTGGCAAACAGATGGGTGAAGAGCTGGGCACTTTTCTGTTCAAGAAACATTTGATGAGGGTCAGGCAGCTTTCGCTACATCAAGGAGTGGTGAACAGAACAAAGGTCTTACGCTGTAGTGTGTGTGTCCCCAGTGGCAGAACAGTACCTCGAAATGTGATTCCCTGCAGGAGACTGTACTCAGTGCCAGGCCCACTGTGAGTGAGATGGTCACACTGTGAGATGGTCCTGAAATTGACCTGGGACAGTCCCTGCCATCTGCAGACTGCTTCTCTCGCAAGGGAGTGCAGGGTTCTAGCGAGTGGCGTGGGCACATCTGAACATGCATCTGCAGCCAGACATGCACCAGGGTCTCACAGAAATGCCTTGTTTGGCCCGATAATTTGCCCAGCGCCTGCCCTCCAGGGTGTCTCACATCAGGACTGGGGTTCTGGCTTCTTGTGAAAAAGCTGTAGACCCACTTTCTCGCTTGACAACTGACCAGATTTAGACATGCCCCTGACTTGGCCGAGTCCCTCCTCACTGCTCCTCAGCCTTCCTACACTATTTTCTGGACTTTACTTGGTGCTTGTGGGCACTGGCATTGGCATAAGACATGACTGGTGTCCTCCCAGCACACTCTGCAGCTAGCTGAAGGAAGGAAAATGGATTGGGGGGGTAATGAAGCTTCACATAAAATGGGGGTTGGAATTTTGTAGCAGCCAACCAGAGGTGGTGCCTGCCAAGCTCCTACTCAGCGCCAGGCACCGGGCAGGGAGAGTCTCACTCGGTTCTCACAGTAACCACATGTGGCGGCTGTAATCACAATTCCTTCCAGATGAGGAAACTGAGGCTCGGAGAGCTCTTCTCGAATGGTGCCAGGGGTCTGCTGCCATGGCAGTTGGCAGCGGTGCCAGGAATCATGATGAGAGAAGGCAGCGTTGTGTGCCTGGGATGGGGGACACTGATTTGGATGCGAAAGGAAGATCGTGACGGGATCTCAAAGGAAAGGACCATGATGCCTGTAGGATGTTCAAATGCCAGGAAAAAGAGTGCATTCCATTCCTGCAGGGAGAAGTTACTAGAAAAGTGCTCTTTTCAGAGGAAGGTACTTTTTTTTCCAAAAGGGTTGGGGGAAAAAAAGGGCTCAGATGCAGGAAGACTGAGTGTTTTGGGATGTTATAGGAATAATAATAATAGCAATGTCCTCAATGACAAAAATAACTCACATAACTGTGATGGTTAAATTTATTGTCAACTGGACTGGTTGGGTCAGTCTGACCTGTGCAGGGATGAAGAAGCACACATCTCATACTTGGGTGGAGTGGAGTCTGTCTGGTTATGGCCCCTCCTCTCTGCCACTGCCCCCTGCCCTGCTGCCTGGGCCCACGCCCTCCCACCCTGATGCTTCTCTTAGGGTCCAGCTGGCCATGGACTGAAGCCCATGGAATCGTGAGCCCAGTGAACCTCTCCTTACGTTGTGGATGTCAGCTCTCTGCACCCAGCAATGGGAAAACCGACTAATAGAACTACAGTTTAATATGTCGTATTAGAGGGCCGCGGAGTTAGCTCAGTGGTTCCTGCGCCT
>PVIR01002426.1:0-102899 GCA_004026965.1 Petromus typicus
GTTTTCTTGCTATTTGGAAACTTCTTGATACAGTCATTTTTGTTGATTCTCAGTATTATTTCTTGTGCAATTGGAGTTTTATTCAGAAAGTCCTTGCCTAGACATGTCTTGTGCAGTTTTACTTACTTTATCTTCTATCAGATTCCATGTCTGTTTTCAAATATAAGCCTTTGGCTCATTTTGATTTTTTTTTTTTTTTGCGCGCCTTACCAGGGATTGAACTTGGGCCGTTGCACTTGCAAGGTAGGCATAGTATAACTTGAGCTAAAACCTGGCCCTCACTTTGATTTTTTTAATACAAAGTTAGAGATATGGATCCACATTCACCCTTCTGCACATGCTTCCCCAGCACCATTTGTTAAAGAAACTACCCTTTCTCCAGCAATTTTTCTGAGGCTGATGCTATAAAAGAAAACATCCACAACAGCCCACCCAGTGTCTTAGTATAACTGGTACTCAAGGTATAGCCGAGTGATAGAGTCTAATAGGTGTAAGGTCCTGAGTTTAATCCTGGGGGCCAGGGAGTAGATGTGTAAATAATGCTTCCCCAGATCAATCATGGAACATACAAAGACAGCTTTTACCTGCTCAGGGTGGAAAGGCTAAATTGGTTTTCTTCCCTAGAAAACAGACCTCTTTGCTAACAACACAGCCGCTGACATCTGTTCAGCTTTCAGGATGTGGGAGGCACTGTTCCAAGTGCTTCACTCAGATGACCTCATCACCCCCAGGAGCTCTGTGAACTACTATCACTGCTCTCATTCCTCCAGAGCAGCAGAGGCGCCGAATCTGCAACACATCTGAGGTCTGTTGAGATTACTGGCACCATGGGCTATTCGCACTTGGTGAGAGTTTCTAGGCAAAAGAGAGGGCATGAAAGTCACCCTGGGAGCCTCGGTGAGGATTTCTCTGCAGGCCACAAAGGTCCCAGCTTTGCAATTGACATTGCTTTGCCCAGGAGTTTGGACCCAAGGCAAACACCGGAGTTTTAGAACTTAAGAATGTGAAGCCACAAAAATTTTCAAAAACGCTTTTTACAATATGTTTTTAAAAAATGAAATCTAGGGCTGGGGATTTCGCTCAGTGCTTCCGGCGTCTGCCTGGCAAGTGCAAGCTCCCAGGTTTCATCCCCTGTACTATATACCACAGTGCTGGGGATGGTGGCTCACACCTGTACTCCCAGCACTCAGGAGGCAGAGGCAGGAGGGCTGCTATGAGTTTGAGGTTTACATGGGTTACATAGTTCAGGGCCAGCCTGAACTACAAAGCGAGACCTTGTCTCAAAAAACTTTTTAAAAAAATCTAAAAACAGTATCCAAATCTGCAAGAATGTCTGATATGAATCTCAGACGCACATGATGACAGAGAAGGGCGGAGTTTCTCTATTCAGTCATCCAACACATACTCTGTAAAGCGAAATGCATGTATAAGGCAGCTCTGAAACCCTCAATGCAGGTCAGACATTAAATGTGTCACATCTTAGAGGCATTCAGGTGCCAGGGACAGATTCTACCTCACACTCTTATCACTGTGTGATAAAACTGAGTGTTTTCATTATGATGATATTTATTTGAATTTTCACATATATTTAAAAATGATAAAGAATTCGGATTCTGGCTGCAGCCTGGGAGGTTGTTTTGGTCAGAGAGACACCTGGTGGCTCTTGAGATAAACCACACTGTCCTGCCAAAGCACACCACAGAAAAGCACAGGGAACTCATCTTCAGGAGGAGATGGATGCTTCCCGAGGCACAATAAATCACAGGCCTTGGGGCCGCAGCCAAGCAAGTCAGTGCTCCCTGGCTGTCTCCCAGCCAAGAGACTTGGTTTCCTGCCAGTGGAAATGAGAAGCAATGCAGATAGCATTTAAGGTGGTGATAAAGACGGAAGGCACAGGATGAGGCAGAAATGGCTTGCTCAGCACACTGGAGCCTAAAGGTACCTGTCACCTGACGGATCAGTTCACCAGGCCCATCCTGAAGCCTACGGCCATGTCTGTGTTCAGATGGCTACAATGTGGTCAAGAAGTTGGACAATGAGAGGGCACACTTCCTCAGGGTCCTGACCCACTCTACCACAAAGCACAAAGGCTATCTTTCCACAACAGCACATTTGTAAGCTCTTCTTCCGGGTTCTCAATGAGTCACTGTGGAGACCTTTTTTGACTACATTTGTTTAAATTTTGCCACAAGCAGTTACGTACTGTTCCGTGTGTGTGTGTGTGTGTGTGTGTGTGTGTGTGTGTGTGTGTGTGTGTGTGTTTGATGCTGGGGATAGAACCCAGAGACTCGTGCTGCTCAGCAAGTGTTCAACCATTCCGTTATACCACCTGCCCATTTTGTTTACATTAAGGAGATTTAATAGCCATTTTCATTTCAAAGGAAACAAAACATTAAATCCCCATCAATTCTTGTTTTCATTTTAGCCCTTGGATGATTCCACGTTTCTGTTGTTTATTCACTTTCCTGAACAGGATAACTCTGGGATTCCAAAGCATTACTTAACAGCCTCACATTCTGTTCTGTAATTTAAGCTGTGTCATTGTCTTCACAAAAAGAAAGCAGACAAGAAGACATCACCCCTAGAATGAGCCCAAACAATAATGCTTATGTCTTGTTTAACATAGTGTGGAAATTAAAGAAGTAGAGCAGTTTCTTCCCTGACAGCCCACAGTACTTGAGCAGCTTTTCCAAATATCCAGGTGACCTGAAAGAGGAAACAGACCAGCAGGGCACTTGCTTACACGTTTCTTCATACGTGTTCCAAAGAGATGTGCAATTAACTGGTTGTAATCAAATAAAACTTATAGGCCCCCAATTTTATGCACATTAAAGAATTTGCCTAATGAAATACTCCTCCTTCCTCTCCTAGTGCTGGGACTTGTATTCAGGGCCCAACCCTCAGTCCCTGACACAAAAGTTTTAAAGAAAAACAAAAAACTCTGTAATTGATGTAATCTTCTAATCAAATTATACTGTTGACTGATTTTGGTAGGCACTAGATTTTCTTAGAAGTTTACTTTTATTAACTTTTTTATTTTTTTGCAGTACCAGGAACTGAGCTCATGGCCTTACATTTGTAAAGCAGGCACGGTGCCAATGAGCTAAATCCTCAGCCCACTTTTATTTATCTTGTTCCTTAATAAAGTAGTGAAAATTTGAAGATCTTTTTAGACATGCCAATTTCTAGATGACATTTAAAAAAAAAACTACAGAGCCAGCGATTTAGCTCAGTGGTTCCAGTTCCTGTTTTGCAAATGCAAGGACTGAGGTTTAATCCCTCAGTAACAATATACAATACTGGGCATGGAGACTCACGCCCAGCAGCAATCAGTACCACACACCACAGTGCTGGGCGTGGTGGCTCACGCCTGTAATCCCAGCACTCGGGCGGCAGAGGCGGGCAGCTGTAATGTGAGTTTGAGGCTGAGCTCAGGGCCAGCCTGAAATACAAAGTGAGATCCTGTCTCAAAAAAGATGATCC
The DNA here is from genome assembly GCA_004026965.1 of Petromus typicus. Taxonomy (NCBI): domain Eukaryota; kingdom Metazoa; phylum Chordata; class Mammalia; order Rodentia; family Petromuridae; genus Petromus; species Petromus typicus. The sequence goes on from PVIR01002426.1 coordinate 3,484, forward strand.
CATTATTAGTCTTTACTAAGATATTTTGTTTTGTGAGACAGGGTCTTGTTACATAGTTCTGTCTGACCTGGAACTTGCATCAATCCTCCTGCCTCAGCCTCCCAAATGTGGGGATTACAGATGTGCCCCACCCTGCCTGGCCTTTAGAAAGGTCTTAAAACTGCAAATTTATCAGGAATAAAGATGTTGTGACTTATCCTCATGTGTGAAGAATCTTTTTTTAAAAAGATTTTTAATCTTTATTGGTACATTACATATATGCATCATGATTGCACTCCATAATGGGGATTTGTACCAGTATAAGACACAACTTAATTCTCATTTTTTCCCATAGCCCTACCCACCCTACCGGCCCCCCATATACATAAAATTTGTTTCCTTACTTTATTGTTACAATCTCATCATTTTTCCCCCTTATAGCAGCCCAATTTGTGATTGCTACATCTTGGAAACAATCCGTGTCCATCAACTGGAGACTGGATAAAAAAGCTGTGATTCTTCTACAGGATGGAGTATTACTCTGCCATAAAAAATGATAAGTTTGAATCATTTATACTTAAAAGGACATATCTTGAGGATATCCTCATAAGTGAAATAAATAGGGCACAGATAAGTACATATTACATCTTTTTTCTGGTATGAGATAATAAAGATGTAAATGAGTCCTAGAATTGTATGTTATATATTGTGAAATAGAAGAATCTTATTAGAGAAGTCTGCTCAAGTTTTGGAAGGCATCTGTCTTCTTTAAAGAGAGCCTTTCTAGCCAAGTGTGGTGATGCACAGCTATAATCCTGGCCCTCAGGAGGCAGAGAAAGGAAGACCACCATGAGTTTGAGGCCAGCTATGAACTACACAGTGAGTTGAAGACAAGTCTGAACAATGTAGCAAGACTCTATCTCAAAAACTAAACTAAAATGGAACAACAAAAAATGAGTCCTAGCCCTGCTGCCTTTCTATAATGGGACATGCAAACATTGTGAAGGTCACACACCAGCAACACTGAGTCCAGGGATTGCTAGGCAGTGTGTAATATACCAGCACATAGCCCCGCTGGCCCTGAATATCTAACTCTTGGGTCATCTTGGGCCACAAGATCATCACCTCCATGACTCAACCAAGAAACACTGGATTTTGGGAGAACTGGGGGTCTGGTGAAGGATTATGCCATCCGCGTGACTGCAGAACCTATAATTAAGACCAAGTTCTAAAATAGTTTGTGTTGATGAACCTTGTGACCACTGTGAGCTTCTCTCGGTGCACTGTGCTCAGTCTACAGAGCAAACTTCTTTCCCTTCCTTAATCACTGCACATCTTGAGACTTCTGGGAAGATGGCAGAGCAGTTAGCAGCAACAAATCAGTATGCTCGAGATTCGGAATCCTGACACTGGAAAATAACAACTTAGGGAAGAAAAGAAAGGAGATGGATTCCGGGGACCCAGGAGGAATCTTGAAGGAAAAATAAGCCTACAGAGAAATAGAAAACACAGACCAAAATGGTGAAGAAGGAAGCGGCAATCCCACTTTCTCCTTGGCTTTTGGCCCATGACAACTGAAAAAAGACAGAATCTACAGACACAGTGAAAGCAGGTGATGCCAATGCCTTTGGGAAAAACGCACCAGTGACTGGAGCGAGGGATGCTGTGTCCCAGAGTAGCTGCGGAGTGACTCCTGTCCAGGCGTCTGCGACATCCTCCAGAGAGCGCCTGGTTGGCTGCTATTTTAGGAAGGGGTCAACTGAGCCTGACTCTCAGAGCAGCTGTTGGCTTCATATCAGGCCTCCAGTGTCAAACAGCCACAGTGACTTGGTGAGAGCAAACCACAGATGTCCACGGCCAGGGAGCTGTGGCCAGGAGAGCAAGAGCTATCCAGAATGGGCTAAGCTAAATGACTTGGGCCCTATTCCCAGGAGCAGAAAGCATGTTCCATCTGAATTTCTGTGGGTTCGAAAGTTCCAGAACTAGCATCTCCCTACTCCTACTGCCAGATTACTGGGATTACCCAGCATGGATCGAGGCTCTGAACCCTTCCCTTAGGTACCAGCAAGAGCAGAGTCACACCTTGAAGTAGACACTGCCACCAAACTGTATCCGGGAGATAACCCGAGGCTTGAAATCACAGAGAAACGTCTTTACTTTTTCTTTGCCTTTGGTAGCTTTGTTGTTGCTATTGTTGTTCACTTGTACTCCTCCTTCCTTGACTGCTTTTTTTTGTGTGTGAACACTACTTGGAGTAAATTATTTTGTTCTTGTTTTTGTCTTCTCCTTTTTCTCTCCTTCTGTCTTCAAGCTTCTTCTGCAGGCTTGGGTAATTTTCCTTTGTCTTTCAGTTTTGATTCGAACCTCCTTCTCTTCTTTCATTTCTCTATTTTTTTTCCCCTCTACTACCTTTTAAATTATCTTCCCTTCCGGTAAAATTGCTCTCCTGAGTAGATATTATACACATCATATATATGATTTATCTTAGATCTGGTTATATAACTATAAATATTATACCTAAGGTTAAAGGTAGTTATCAATTTGTCATTTTCCACTTTGTGTTTGATGCTAATGTTCTTACTGACTATGCTACTTTAACCAAGGTGACAATAGTTATGATCAATTGATCTCCCTTTAATGCCAATAGCTAGATCATCTGAAAGTCATAAATAAGACTACAGCCCAGTACCACAGACCTGCGTGCTAGGCCAAACAGGCTGCAACCTTGTATTCCTAATAAATACAAGACACAGATCTTGGTGCCAAAGCATCCTGACAGACTCAAGGACCAAAAGTCAGCTATGCCTAGAAGACATCTCTGAAAAGTAGGCATTTCCTAAAGAGGTCTTGATCCTATTAATAAAGCTACCTATCACAAGCAATTTATCAGATGAAGAAATATAAACAGCAAATAAATACAGGGAAAACTGTTCAACATCATTGGTCACTCAAGAAATGCCAATTAAAACAACGATGAGATTCCATCTCATTCTAGAAAGAATGGCCATACATAAGAAATTAACAGTAACAAATGCTAGTGAGGCTGTGGAGAAAAGGAACATCTCCCCCTTGTTGGTGGGTGTGTAAATTGTTACAGCCATGTGGAAATCAGTATGGAGATTCCTCAAAAAATGAAAACTAGAGGTTTCATTTGACCAAGCTAGGCCCCTCTAGGTATCTTCCTCTAAGAGTTAAAATTATCATACCACAGTACTTTTATACTGTTTATAGCAGCACAATTTATAACAGGTAAATCTTGGAAACAGCCAACATGTTCATCAACAGATGAATGAAGAATATGTGGTATTTATATATAATGGGGTACCATTTTGCTATAAAGAAGGATAAACCAAGTCATTTATATAGGCAAATGGACACATCTTGAGACCATAATCTTAAGTGAAATAAGCCAGACACACAAATTTAAATATCCCATTGTTTCTGTTGTACAGAAGGGTAACCAAAGGGTAAATAAGGAGCAAAATAGAGGACAGATACTGGGAAGCAGGAAAAACATATTCAAAAACAAAGAGAAACAAGGGAGAGAAAAGCAGAAGGAAAGGAAAGGATATGGGATTTTTAGAAGAGAATAGAAAAATGGAAACAAAGCTTTTGTAAAGGGGGAGAGGAGAAAGGGTTGAAGGGAGGGGAGGAGAATGGGAAAAAAAGAATAATTAAGACATAATATGTACAGGTATAAATTCCCTATGATGAATGTGGTCATTATGTAAGGCAAATATGTATTAATAAAATACATAAGAAAAAACCCAAAGTGAATCACATAAGCTAATAACACGAATTAAAAGAAAATAAAGTTTAAAAACCTAATAGCAAATAAATATTTGATGTGTGTAGATTAAAGTAGATTTCAAATAATATAAGAAAACTAACTGAATTTAGAAATTAAGCAAACAATATTTTATTATTCATCACCTGTTCTATTCTTCAGAACAAGTTGTATACCAAAATCAAAATATATAGAATCTTTCACACCCACTTGAAGAGAGAGAAGTCAGAGAAGGAACTACTTTCATGGTCTGCAGACTCCGGGCAGGATCAGGAGCCGCCCTGCTGCACCGGGGACTCAGGAACAATTCTACATACACCCACGAGTGCGGTGATGGACTCTTGGCCGCGGATTTCTGCAGCCTGGCGCTTCACATCACCTTCGAGGACGAAGTGTATCTGGGTACAGTGAAGACGAAGACTTCTCCAGCCAATCTGTGGGCAGACACAGTCAGAGGCTGCGCATCTTCACCACTCGAAGCTCTCAGAGAGTCCAGCAACTGGCTCCGGTTGTTTTGCAGAGCCCTGATTTCCTTGTTTCAAGGCTCCACCTCCTGTCACGGCAGGAACAGATGGAGAACTTGGCAGCCATGCACACAGGGCAGCATATGTCACCCCAAAGCCTTCAGCCACAACCACCGGCCTGCACCTCTGGCCGCTCCAGTCAGTGCTCGGTGCTCCTGAAGTTTTAACTGATTAAAGTGTGACGTGGGAAGTTCTCTTTTGGTCATGCCAGTTTATGGTTCTGAATGGCTCCCGTACCTGGATGTTTATACCTTCCTCAAGATTCGGGAAATTCTCTATTATTTCACTGAACACATTTTTTTGCATCTTTAGTCTTGGGGTTCTCTTCTAATAAAATAAAAACTCATAAATTTTCTCTTTGAAATAAAAATAAATGTAAATTCTCATTATTTTTAAAAAATAATTTTGTGTTGGTGATGATTTCACAGTGTTGCCGCTCCCCTTTTGGGCCAGGGTGTCACTATCTGCTCACGCTGACTTCACACTCACGATGTTACCCATGATGGCCTCAAACTCACGTCCATCTGCCACAGTCTCCCAAGTGCTGGGATTACAGACATGCCCCACTGCCCCCAGATTTCCCTTTTCTTCCTTATGGAAGGTGACAAGTCCCAGTTCGCCTCCACAGTCTCAGTTTAACTGTCTTGGCAAAATAATAATTAATTCCTTTCCTAAGTCCCTCCTTTCCCAAGTCTATCCTGGTTTAGATGACAAATTATACCATTGCCTCCTCTCAGATGTAACTCGGGGGTCCCCGTGGTCCACATTTTTTTATTGTTCTCCAAAGTTCCAGAGCCAAGAAACCCCAACGTATCCTCTATGATGGAGACATTCACATAAGGGGTAATCTAAGCTCATGTGACCTCGGGGGGCTGCCTCTCAGAGCGGTCCCTGCACATCCCTGCAACCAGCCAACTCCGGCCTTTAGGAGAAAGGCTCAGACCAGTGCAGGGCAGGGTCCACGGACTGGTTCTATCCATCTCACGTACTCCACTGTTAAAGTCCCCTCTCTGTGTCTCCAGAGACACTGGGCTAAGTCAGAGCCCTGCAGAACTGTTCCTCAGAGACAGGAGGCATTGGCAGACAGAGGCAGCCACAGGCAAGTTTTTACACATAAAATGAAATTTTATTGTCATATTGCATGGAATGTTTTTCAAATTAGGAACTATTATCTGACCACAAAACTGATATTCTTTTAACACCTAAAATTTTACTTTTTACATAATTATATAAATATTTTCAATTCTATATATGAACGAACATAATGCGAATGGTCCTAGAAGTTTAAAATGTCAACATGATTAACAGATTCTTTAGAAAATCATTAGCTTAATTCCAAAATAAGAAATATTTCTGGAGCCAGAATATAGAGAAAGAAAAACAAGGATGGAGGGTGGAGGGGATGGGCAGAAAAGGGAAGACTGGAAACAATAAAACGACAAAACCCTGAACTTAGATTTCAGAATATAAAACCCAGCAGGAACTATATTATATGTAAAAATTGAAACTAATTACCCAAAGTGAAGGTGAAATGATTTCATGACCAACTGCATTCTAAGTTTTGTTTTGTGTTCTTTATTGCAGTTCCAGGGATCAAACTCAGGACCCTGTGCTTGCCAGGCAGGCAAGGCATCAGAGCTATATCTCAGCACATGCATTCTGAGTTGATACAATCAGTACATCACCTGGAAAATGTGTTCTTCCAAGAGCTATGACTTTTTTTCTAGTTTATTCTTATCAAGCAAACTGGTAAGGCAATGGCATAATTAGAGAAAAGCCGTCAGAGCCAACCAAGATGGCACGTACACTGGCTGTACGATCTCAGGCAAGATACATAGCCTCTCTTGGCCTGTTTTTTTTTTTTTGCCTGTAAAATGTGGACAGTAATAACTACCTTGCTACTTTGTTGGTAGATTACAAGTAAAAACCTACAGAGTACCAACACTGCCTCTGGCAAATAAGTGACACTCAATAAATAAAACTATTTCACACGAGGCCCAGGTTTCACCTTAGAGCAATCGGATTCTGTCACCCTGTTTCCAGGGGTCCTGTCAGTCACCACTGACTTCACAGTGTGTAACTTGGCCAACCCTGTCCTCTGATGCCGCACTATCCCGAGAGCCACCGAAGTAAAAGTGGACGTCCCAGACTCAGGGGACACAGGCGAGACTACAGGCCCTGCAAAGGCAGGCATGGGGCCGGTAGAGGTAGAGGTAGTAGTGGATGAGCCACTGTGTTCTGAGCTACAGAGCAACAGGCATGTGGTAAGCAGCTGTGACGCTGTAAAGGAGGAGGCTTGCAGATACCAACCTACTGCAAACTACTGAGCTATTTGGCTAATGAGCAGCCCCGATCATTCTGCTTTTGAAACTAACACCAACTGAGTTGTTCAATATGAAATGATTTGAGCTTCCAGCCCTTTCCTCAGGTTAGAAAAATGACATTACTGCAAGGCTGGAATGTGTAAACAATTCTGTGGCCCAATTAGAGTATCAAGCAGTTTGAACTGAGAGTCTGGAACTAATGTCGAAGCGTGGATGTAATGCCAGGAAAGTAACAAAAATCTGCTTCACATGATTGAACACACACAGAAGGAGCTTCAGAAGTTAGGAGAACATATTCAAGATTTAAACTGACAGCAACAGAGCATGCAACACACAGCTGGATAGAAATGGGGAGAAACACAGTCAAGTTGGTATCCCCTGGTCAGTAAGAATTACGAGACTTCATGGAATATTGTGCAAGTAGGAAATAAAATATATCAATTAAACAGTAAGAGGGGGAAGCAAACAAAGAAAACATCTGGCAAAACTTCAGAAAAGACTAACTTGCTGGGTAGAAAGAAAGAAAAGCTGGGCTCACCATGAAGGACACAGCCTCTCACAAACACGATTAGTGGTGTAAATGTTTAGAAATCACAAATTGTATGAATTTTTGTATTAATTGTATCCAAGTTGATAAATAGTTGTGAAATAAAGATGATCAACTTGGTGGTGTTTCTTTTTAAAGAAGACCTTCCCCTAGGCAGCTACGGCCCCTTCAGGTATGCAGTCAGCACACACACAACTCACGGGAAAGGCTGTCCTCGCACACGGCGTTTCCTCCAGGCGCACACACCACGGGCTCCTGGGACTCCAGGCACCAGCGCTCAACTCCGTGAGGTAACAGGGAGACCCCTCAGGCACACCACCCCACAGAGTGCCCAGGCTCCTCAGAGACCTCACTCTAGTGGGACAGCAGGGGCAGGACTCCCCCAAAGCCACTCAGTAACTAAGCAGACTTCTTCTCAGTGTGAAGGGGGTGCAGTGAGCTCTCAGGCACGGAGCAGGCTCAGGCGAGGAGCAGGGGTCAGAGCACAGCAGCTGCCGAGGACAGCAGTCCTGTCTCAGGCGGAAGGCAGCTAAGCACAGAGAAAGGAAGAAAAGGAAGGGGCCACGCCAGCAGACAGCAACAGTACACTTGAGGTAAACAGTGGCTTCTGACCCGTGAGGCACAAGGACGACGTCAGAGACAGCCTCACCTCAGGTTCTAAGGAGGCCCAGCCGAGTATTTGGTCCTAGTGAGCCCATTCATTCCTTGAGTTCTTCCCAGGTACTGTCGGCAGAGGTCTATGGGGAGCACCAACTTCCTCTCCTCTGCAGTCCAAGCGCAGTTCCATGCCAACAGCAGGGGGAAGCCAGGATCCTTTGCCTGCCCTATGTCAGCAGGACCCCCAAAGGGCTCTCTAATGGCACCTCAACAAAGCCCAGAGCTGCAAGGAGGGACACTGGAAATATCCAGGGAGGAGGGACTCCCACAACTTGGCCAAGCTTCACCCCCACACGCTGTTTGTTGCTTGGCCCAACCACAGCAGAAGTGAGCGCTCCCAGGAGGAGCTGCCCTGGATCTGCGCCTGTAGAGCTTTCATATGTACTGTTCCTCGTCCCTGTCATTCAGGAGCAGAGACCACTTGTCCCCGCCATTGTCCACAGCGACACTATGCCGAGACAGCCTGTCAGATGTCAGGGAGGACAGAGACACCTGGCTGACGTAGCTGACCTGGTCCCACGGCGTGGCCTTGGGGGAGTCCCGCCGCCGGTCATCCATGCCCACGTGCACACTGATCTGGGAAGCACTCAGGGGCTTCATGCGGCCATGGGCCTGTGCCTCATATCTCTCCAGGTCGGGCTTCCTGTAGCTGGAAAGCAAGGATCCAAAAGCATATGAGCCACTCTGGACACAAGGTACCCTTTCCCTTCTGAAGCCTGGGGAAGGGCTCTAGAGCAAGCAACTCTTTCCATCACATGCATTATCAAAGCAAAAAGGACACTGAAATCCCATATTCAAATAAAGTCCATGTGATTTCGAAATTTCCTAGACAAATAACATCGACTGCCACTAACTTTTGTTAAGCAAACGCATGAATAAGTAAGTGAACATCTTTTTCAAAAGGCAAAATAACAATACACAGGCATGCTATGTCTGCACAATATTTGCACAAACAGCCACTCAGTATGAGTGAGAACAGCCCAGCCACAGCAGCTGGTAAGGGCATATCATGTACTGCTAACAAGTACAGCCCCGGCCACTTGGGCTGCCCTGTGACATGGCCTCAGGCAACTAGGAACAAGGGTATGTGCCCATTCTCACCCAGGAAGCAAGTGCAAGGGATGAAGGGACCGTGGGAGGCTCTTGGGCAGCACTCCTGGCCCAGGACTCACCACTTGAGCTGCAGTGAAGAGAGTACCACGGACACAGAGGAGGCTGCCATGGCTGCTGAGCCCATCCATGGCTGCAGCACGATACCGATGGGCATGAAGACACCTGCCAAGGGGAGGGTACAAGCTCACTGACCACCTCAGGACAGCAGGGCTAACCTACAGCCACCTCAGAAGGCCCTGGGCCCAGCTCTCAGTAAGGCCATTGGGAAAACAGGCAGTGGGTCCTGCTGAGGGCAACTGGGCCTCTTCCAGGGTCCCGCCCAGCCGTGCACAGGGGCACTGCCTGGCTCAGGGAGCAGGAGCCACAGGAACAGGGAGAAGCAGGCACAGGGGAGAAAGGAGAGCACAGAGGTACAGGCACCAAATGTCCTGGAGACACAGTCCCAGGGGCTAAACGCTCCCATGGCCCCAGGCCTCATCTACTGAGATCATCTGACACCCCCCCCCCCTCAGTCTCCCGACACTGTGCAAGGGAAGTGCCGGCCAGGCCCAGGCAGGCAGGGGCCGAGGGCCAGTCAGGACGCTTACCGCCCACAGCAGAGGCGCAGCTTCAGGAAGGAATACAGCTCTCGAGCTGGCTCTGGGGCAGGAGGCATACCTGCTTGACTCCAAGATCTGGAGGCCAAGGGGGGCTTAGCTCTCCCTATTAAGGGAGTCACCGATAACCACTTGGGCACAATAGGGAAACTGAGTTAGGAAGGTCATAATTAAGAACCTCAGGTCCCCTCGGCCCATGTGGAAGTGCTGCCTTGCACAAACGTCTAGAATATGGTCCTGTTTGGATCGCAGCATTCACAGGCAGAAAGACAGAGAGGAATTACAAAGCAGAATGAACATGTCTCTGCACAAGCACTTCTGTTAGTCATTTTCAAGACAAGACTCTGGGACAGGAATCGCTGGGCCCAGCATACAGCAAGCTCCCCATAACTCTCCTCAGTGGTCATTCTTCAGACCATGTGTCTTAAAAAGTGGTTCAGAAAAAAGGACCACAGTAAGTGGCTGAGCACCTCCACCAGCTTCTGAGAAAGGGCCAGGGTGAACGAAGCTCTGGGGTTTTCTTAGTAGTTTCTCATTTACCTGTGGCAACATGTAAAGCAGGAACAAACACCCACACTTTGACACTCACAGTACTTAGTCAGACAGCCAAGGACGGTATCCCGCCCCAAGCTCAGTAGAGAGAGAGAGAGACATGACTGCCTGGGAGGCCAAAGGTAACAGGCAGGGGAGAGCCCCCAGCCTACCTGCAGCGATGGGTATCCCCACCATGTTGTAAATCAGCGCCAGCACAAGATTGACGCGGATCCTGCGGACGGTCCTTTTGGAGAGGTGAATGCTGGCCACCACGTCCAGTAAGTCATTCTGTGAGACAGGTGCATGCATCAGGGGCCTCGCCCGCGACCCCTGGCCCTCACTGCCACCTGGATGTAGCCAAACTCACTCTGATGAGAACCACATCTGCTGCCTCAATGGCAACGTCCGTGCCAGTCCCGATGGCAATGCCCACATCGGCCTGCGCCAAAGCAGGGGAGTCATTCACCCCATCTCCCACCATGGCGACTTTCTTTCCTTCATTCTGGAGCTCCTGGACCTTGGCCACCTTGTGAGATGGCAGCACCTCCGCAAAGACTTTGTTGATACCAACCTAAAGGGAGAAAAAATCATGTCTTGTTGGCAAGACACCAAACAGCGGCAGAAACCGAGTCACCCTTGTCCCCCTGCTCTCTGTCCTCAGATCCAGTCAATCACCTCAGCCAACCAAATTGTGCAGACTTGAGGTCACAGTGCAAGAGGGCCACATGCTCCCATCCTGTGCCCTCCCCTGGTTCAGGCCACCTGCCAGACCACAGTCCCCGGCTGGGCTGGTCCCCAACTCTTTTCCGATGTTTTCTCAGCCATCTGTCCAGGAAGTTTGGTTGTGCCACTGTCCCGCTTCAGTTCTCCAGTGGATCCTGAGAACGACACTAAACTCTCAGGGTCCTGTCTTCCGCAGTCCTCCTAGGTCTTACCCCTATCTCCTGGCTGGCAGCAGGTGCCATATCACGACTGTACTGTTCAGAGGCAATGGCCTCTCACAGGGGTGCCCTGGCTGGCTGTTCTTTCTAGCAAAGGTTTAGTTTCCTCCCATTTCTTCATTTGACTGACTCTTGACTTGGCATCCCCTCTCCCGGGAAGCTGTCCCTGTCCCTGTCAGGCTGGAGGACAGTCACTTCTTGCAATTCCTAGGTTCCCCTACACACTTCTGCTGGCTCCCTGAGCATTCAAGGCTACACTGGTCATGCACCCACCCTTCCTGCGGGAAGCCCTTCTAAAGCAGGGCTGCCCATCATTCCTCTCTGCAGCTGCAGCACCTGGCACTGCACCTGTCTGTCACTTTCACAGTGCACGCTAAGTGCTTGTTGAACGGATGAACAGGTTTTAACTGGGAAAAGCAGATGCTCAGCAGGTCCATCAGCAAGAAGGAGGGCCATGCAGAGCAGAAGCACTGCAACTTCCCCAGAAGAAGCTATTACCTTTCACGGTCATTTGCACACATCCGCACACATTTGGGTGAGTGGGGTGGGGCAGGAACCCACAGCAGAGTCCCTGCTGTGTGGCGTGGTCAGCACTGTTCTGCCCTCCTGAACCGAGGGCTGCTGAAGAGCTTCCCCGAACCCAGACACTCCCCTGGGCATACAAGTGGGCTGAGCCCTGAACTAAAAGGTCAGGCCATTTTTATTTTAGCCTATGAACCACAGTCTTCAAGAAATGGTCAAAGAATACTGGAGCTGCTTTTCCAGGGATGCAGAGCGGAGGAGGCGACCAGGAGCAAAGCTGAGCACCAATGCACAGGGGCTTTTGTCTCTGTTTCTGAGAGCTTGACACAAGTTATAATTTTATTTTATTTATTTATTTATTTATTTGAGACAGGGTCTCGCTTTGCAGTTCAGGCTGGCCCTGAGCTCAGCCTCAAATCACATCATAGCAATCCTCCTGCCTCTGCCTCCCAAGTGCTGGGATTACAGGCGTGAGCTACCATGTCCTGCACTGTGGTACGTGGCACTGATTGCTGCTGGGCATGAGTCTCCACACCCACCTTTGCTGTATGTGGTTACCTGGGATTGAACCCCCGCCCTTGCACTTGCAAGACAGGCACTGGAACCATTGAGCTAAATCCCCGGCCCACAAGTTGTAATTTTAAAGGAGAAAGCTAGCATTGGTCCCCAGCCATACCTGGGTGGCAATGGCTTTGGCTGTCTTTCGGTTATCCCCTGTGATCAGAACCACATCCACACCCATGCTTTTCAGTGTGTGCACTGCCAGGGCAGCCTCTGGCTTGACAGCGTCCGCGATGGCGATCATCCCGCAAAGCATACCTGGAGGGAAGCACATAGGTCAGCACAGGCGCAGCGCTGCGCGAGACGTAAGGATCTCAGTATTTCCCTCACACATACAATGTTGCACATGGAACAAAACACCAAAGTGTGTAATGTGTTTGGGTTCTAGGGGCTACAGAAGTCTGGAAAGACACTGAAATTCACAATGGCTGCATGAGGGGTATAACTGACTGATTTCACTGTGTTCTTTACAACCTTCCGAATTTTCCACATTTTTCTACCAGTTCCATATGTCACTTTACAAAGTGCCTATCACATCAAAAGGACTCAATACATATTTTACATGTTTGCTACTAAAATATGAGAAAACAGCAAATGTTAAAATGATGGATACTCAAACTAGAAAATCAATCCTTTCTCTTTTTTTAACCCCTAAAAAATTCTGTACAAATTTTGAGACAAAAACAAGTCACTAAATTGCTCAGGCTGAGCTCAAATTGTGATCCTCCCCTCTCAGTCTCCAATGGAGTGAGTCTATACACACAGGCAGATTCTGAGCAGAGGGAGGTGTGCTTGGCTGGGCCTGCCTCCCTACTTCTGCCAGTTCTGGCTTGAGCTGAAGAGACTGAAGGTTTGCTTGTGAGGACTTAGGAAAACAAAAAGAGAGAATGAGAAAGGAAGACATTTGGCTGCAGCACGCAGAATGCGGTGCCGTGTTATTAGTTCTCTGCAGAGTTTGACTGAAGAAACTGGCATGAAGAAAGCAAAGGCTCTGCTCCAGCTGAGGCAGATGGCCCCAGCGTACAACCTGGGTGTGAGGACATACGGTGTCACAAAGAGCTGGGTGCACACCAGCCTGGAGAGCTGCAGGGACCTCGCTATTTAAAGGCCTCCCATAGTTGGACCTTTCAGGAAGGAGAGGCCTGTCTGTAGTGAGGAGTGAGAAGGCTCACTTTGGACTGCCCATCTGGGCAGGAGTAAAGGTGACAGGGAATACAGTTAGTGTTCTGAGATCAAGTGGGCCGATGGGAGTCAGAGCTGGCTGCAGGCCAAGGCGGGGACCGTAACAAAGGAAAGATCTCAGGAGAAGGAAGGGAGACAAGGAAGGGAAGGAGGGAAGAAGGGAGGATGGGAGAGGAGGCCTCTCTGCCTGCTGTGCCCAGGAAACGGCATTCAATGAGAGCAGAAGGAAGGCTTGGGCAGGGAGATACCGTCAATCGCCACCAGGATGGCCGTCTGTCCCTTCATCTCATGACCCATCATGGCATCGCTGACGTCGCTGGAGATGGTTAAGCCATTGCGCCTCATCCACTCACGGTTTCCAATCAGCACAGAGAAGGTCTGGGGCGTCACTTCTATTCAAAGAAAGGAGTCGCTCTGAATAGTCCAACTTCACAACGGACTAAAACCTGGGGATCCTTTTAACAGCACAACAGCCCTGTAATCATTACGAAAAACTATATCCTGTAGGGGCCTCTTATAAGAACATCCATAGAGGACCAGGGAATAAGTACAACTGATGTGTAGCACATATGGACGTAAATTAGAATACAGCATTAGTAGTACATGTGTGAAAATCCTGTAGACACATGAACCATCATGTAATAGCCTTATTATTTTCACCTGTAAGGTATCATTGACTCCTCTTCTGGGAGACAGTTAGGTTTCTGGCTAGACCAGAGCAGCTGTGACCAGACTCCCTGACAACCCAAAGTGAACCAACAAATAATCAAATCGGTCTATTTCTAAGGCATGTTTTAAAACGATGCCTTCCAAAAGGGCAAGTGGTTCTTCCATGTCACTTTCTAATAGTTAGTGTCCCTAAAGTGCCACTGTACCCACCAGTCTAAATCCTCTGGTGATTTAATGGCTAGAAGGTAAGGGTGACTCCTAACAACGTCACTTAAATCGAGATCTAGCTACCAGCACAATTCACACAAGTTCTTGAGGTTCTGGATGTTTTCCATCCACTTAAGATTATAGCTGGCAAGCTGTGCTTAGACCAAGAAAGACGGCCACCATTCCAAGCAGCAACTTTCTCAGATCTCAGGTCTGAGAGCAGACAGGTCTCATCTGCTTCCCTGACATTCTGTTAGCTATATAAACACTGCACAGTCCATGAAAGTGCAGCGATAAAGGAAAGAAACAGGGAAAACAAAGACAGGTTCTCAATTTGGGCTAAAAAAAAAAGAGGAAACTCAGAATTACAGATTGTGAAGCAATCCTCCGTGGATCCAAGTTAATGTGACTTTGGCTGTCAGAAACATCACGTTTTACATGCATCAAAATGCACTAGGGAGAACTTCAGGCTTTCCTGAGGGAGGCGGACGAGCAGGCCGCAAGGCTGCCCAGGTGGCCCAGGCATGGAGCTCCCCGTGGCTTGGCCACTACTGCAGACTGAGCTACAGGGACAAAGATCAGGAATACCTTTTCCTGGAGAGCTACCAGTCCCCTTCAGGTGACCAGCCTGCCCACTCAGTGGGCGCTCACTCTGGGCCAGGATGCCTTCCACATTGCTGACTTTGCAGCCGATTCCACAGCCTGGCACCGCCTGGAAGTCTGTACAGTATCCCAAGGTCTCTGTCCCAAGTTCCTAGAAGGCAGGAGAGGAGGAGAGGTATGAGAACGCAGAGAGGGGCAGGACAGAGGCCGGGCCGGGCAGTGAGAGGAACAAGGGGAGTGGAGCTGAAGGAAGGAAATCCACTAGTAACTCAGTGTCGGTTACTAAACCACACGAGATTGGGAGCCTAACCCCTCGGCAGATGCTCGATTCATACCAAACATTTCACAGAAAGCTATTTCTTTTTTTTTTTTTTAGGTTTTTTGAGACAGGGTCTCGCTTTGTGGTTCAGGATGGCCCTGAGCTCAGCCTCAAACTCACATCATAATCCTCCTGCCTCTGCCTCCCGAGTGCTGGGATTCCAGGCATGAGCCACCACGGCCAGCGCTGTGGTATGTGGTACTGGTTGCTGCCGGGTGTGGGTCTCCACACCCAGTATTGTTATGTGGTTACCAGGGAATCGAACCCGGGCCCTTGCGCTTGCAAGACAGGCGCCAGAACCACTGAGCTAACTCCCCGGCCCCAGAAAGCTATTTCTACATTGCAAATAGTTTCATAAAAGTGCTGGGATGATGTGGCAAGTGACACAGCTTCTCTAAGGTGGTCAGGATAGCTCCGCTGGAGTCACACCCTAGAGAGGGTCACAAGGCAGGGAAGGAAGTGAGCAGAGCAGAGTGAAGCCCTGACCTGCCCAGGGCTGTGCCTACTGAAAGGACCAAAGAAGACATGAGGTCTCTTCCCGTCCAGGAAGGGGTGGCGGGTCACTGTGTACATCTGACATGACAGGGTCTGTACAAGCAGTTTACAATGTGTCAGCACAGCATCCTCGCATGGTCCGCTCAACAGAAAACCAAATGGTCTTTTGTATGGGGAAAAGCAGCAGAAGGAAGCCTGGTTCCCAGGGGACCTGGCTCACTTTGCTGGCTCAGTCCCAAGTCACCCACCCCCATTCCATGTCCGTATCCCAGGCACTACACCCCCAAGGGCCTGTGATTCTAGATCACCTTCTTCCCAGACTCAAACCGAATTCCCAAGGGCACAGGTCACATCTCACTGGTTTTGTCCTGAGTCCAGTGCCAATCACAGGCCTAGCAAGTGGCCATGACACTGCACTGCCTCTGTGGGAGCCAGGAACTGTGACAGGCCAACCGTGAGCCTCTCCCACCACAGGCAAGGGCTCCGTGACAGCTGGGAGGAAGTGTCTGTGATAAGAAAGGAGGACCAGGCCAGGCAGGGGTTAAGGAGTGGCGTGAAGGCTACGTACCTCTTTACAGTACCTGGTGACTGCCAAGCCCAGGGGGTGCTCGCTGCTGGCCTCCGCAGTGCCCACCACAGCCAGGACCTTCCTGAGGGGCAGTGTAGCAACATCTACAAGCAGCAGGACTCGCATGACCCTGGGGACCCCGTGGGTAATGGTGCCAGTTTTATCAAACATCACAGTCTTTATCTGCCAAAACAACCACATCTCAGTGATACAACCCAGAGTCCAAACCATCTTGAGGCAGAGTTTCACCTGACTGCCTCAAGCAGGCAGAAAGACTGCGTCATGATTTCCCAAGCTGACACTCTGTAGGCAACCTAGGATTCACCTGCTCATACGAGGAATCGGCCTCCACATGTCCATCAAAACACTACCTGTGATTATACAAGCAAGTCCAACCAGAATGTCCTGGCTGTAGCCAGGACATGATACCATTCATGAAACTTTTTCTCCACTCCAGTCAGGAGTCAGAGGTCTTCTTTTCCCTTGTCCCCCACCCCTGCTGTCCCTCATCCACAAGCCACGACTGTTTCCTTTTCCTGGCCTAAGTGTGCAAGCCTGTCTAGAACAAAGCCCTCACCATGTGAGTTCTAGAAATGAAGGGACCCATAGTAACAAAAAACCAGACAACTGGCTGGACACCTGCCCCACGTGATCAATGGCAGCCTTGCCCTGGTCCTCTAGGGGACAGCTCAGAGAGTCCTCAGCAGTCACTCCGGGCAGCTGCACTTCGGAGGCTCCCCGACTTCCGTGAGCCTCACATCCCCAAACCTCCCTAAGGCCAGCTGGCTGCTCCGCTCCACGCACATCCCACAGGCATGGCTGTCCTCCCTGACTAGGAGGCAGTTCTTGCTGCTCCGGAGGCCCATGATACAAAGCCGCCGCCTTTCAGCATCATCACCTGACCGCTGAAGACCCACCTCCTTCAGTCATCCTCCTCTGCTGCCAGACTGACCACCTTCCTAGCTTGTGATATCCACCCCTTCCTGCTGCCTCTGTACTTAGGGGAAGGTTCGATCCTTCACCAAATCTTCCAGGGCCCTGCACCTTGGGCCTCCCCTCCTCAGTCTCATCCACATACTCACAGGTCATAGTCTCTTTCTGATTTTTTAAGCAGTTTCTCATTATTTATTCTGCAATGAGACAGGTCTTAGCCTAAATGCTGGGGACACACTGCCGAGGGAAAGTTCAATCCCTGATCTTACGGAGCTTCTAACCCAGTGTTGCCTCCTGAGGCGCTTTCCACCAGCTGCGCCCACTGCCGGAGCAGTCTCCCACCCTCTCATTAGCTAATTCTAGCTGAACTGCCAGGCTCAGATTCACCTTCCTTGCCAGCTGTACCAGCCCTCACTGCCAAGTAAGACAGACCCCGCTACAGTGTCCTCACAGCATCTCACCCTCTTGTAACACTCGCCCTTCAGCACTTGTCTGTCCCACTATACTGCTGGCTGCTCGGAAGCTGGGTACTGTGACCACTGCCAGAACGGGGCATACAGCCCACTCGCAGTAAGCCCTTGATGGGCAGGGAATGGCATGCTAGGAAGAAGGCTCTCTGTGCACACTGCTGCTCACCATTCTACCCCCAAGGTCACAGGACCCTGCCACCAAGCTCCCGATGCAAGCTGGCTGGCTCCTGGAGCCCGACCAGAGGTTGACCCTGTCTCTCCCTGTGACAGCTGCGGGCCTTGGAATGGGCCCCTTAAACTCCTCTGCTGCCATGTCTTCACCTGTAAATTGGGGATGATAAGCACGAGTCAAGACTGGGATGGAACCAGTGAAGGTTCACAGTGCTGCTAATCATCTGGTCACCACCGCTACCTCCGCCACTCTTGCTCCCAGTCAGCCATGGCTTCCTGTCTGCGTTATTAACATGTCTGCCCTCAGGTTGGTCTGGAGCCTTTCTCTTCATTAAAAAGGGTGAATAGATACATTTTTATTAGGATTCTTCAGGAAAATGTCAGCCAAGCCCCCAAAGGGAAAACGGAGCCCAGTGAGGGTCTAACTGTGCACCTTCTCCAGAGCCACTCACCTTGTGCGCCATCTCCAGTGGCTTGCCTCCCTTGATGAGGATGCCATGCTGAGCAGCCACGCCAGTGCCCACCATGACCGCCGTGGGAGTGGCCAGCCCCAACGAGCAGGGGCAGGCAATGCACAACACAGTGATAGATGTCTGGAATGCGAACCGGATGACCACCTCTGTCTGCGAGATGTGCTTGCTGGGGTTCTGAGGAGAAGACAGGTGGGTTGAAAGCACAGAGGAGAATCTCACAGAATCCTCACCACGTGAAGACACTCAGTGGGGGTGAGGCGGGGCCCGGGATAGCACAGTGAGCTAGGTTCAGGAGACACAGCTGTATTCTCGATGCCTCAGTATCATGGGGTTCACCTCATGATCCCACACTTCAATTTCTCAACTTTATCAGACGGGCTCCACTCCAAAAGGCAGGACAGAAGCAAAGTCATACAAATCCATGATAGGGGCCAAAGCAAAGATGTGCGAGTCAGACCATGCAATTCATATCCTGGTTCTGAAACTAACCTCACTTGTCAGTGCCTCGGTTTCCCTCTACACAAAATGGAGTTGACAATACATATTCAGCTGGCTCATACATTCTTTTACAGGTTGAATGAGGCAAAATACATATAAACACAAACATACACAGTACAACACTGGGCATAGGAGAGGTATCTAAGAAATGACAACTATTATGATTATTTTATCATCATTATGTAAACTTTTTAAAAAAGATGTACCACCAAAGACTTTATCCTAAGATGATGACCACATAGCTGGGAAATATACAGAGATATTTATCACCATGCTTTGTTTTACTTCTGTAATGGTAAAAACTCAGAAACAATAGGGGATTAATTAGGCAGTGTGTAGTGGAATATTAGGCAGCTGCTGGAATAATGCACATCTAGAGATGTGCAAAGATATCAGGACAGTAGAGTTTAAAACACAAGTATGAAAAGACAAATGTTGTGATTTCACTTGCGCAAAATTCCCTGCCTCCACCTAGACTTGTACATAGACTCTCAAAAATACTGGAAAGCTATTTACCAAAGGGAAAAAACTGTTATTTCTATGGAAGGGCCTTGGTGATATCTTCATTTTCTATATTTTTCATAACTGTTTTCTTTGTAAACTCCCCCTCAAAAATATGAATCTATTTTGCAGATGTGGTGGCACAAGTTGGTATAACTATTTCTACTCTGAGATCTTGAATTAGTTTGTTTATTTTTCAAAATGGCTGGTGGCTACAGAGTCTAAGAAACACTACATTCATGTAATTAGAGTGTAGAGCACATTTTCTAAATTGAGGTCACAGACCACAACCTCCTTACATTCCATCTACAATTTCTTCTTTGATTCTGAAAGGCAAGATTCTAAAATAAGATATATTTTTTTCTTAAAAAATAAGATATTTTCTAATTTTCATACAAACAGTTGTATTTAGGTAAGTAAGATAATTTTTGAGAAAAAGATGTAATTTAAAACCAAACTGAGTCATTCCTGTGACCACCACTGGCATTCTGGTAATATGGGGTAGAGTTCTACACGTGAGATTGGGCAGCAAAGTGATGACCGTACGTTAAAGGAACATGCAGTACCTCCGTTGCCAGCATCCTCCCTGATTTTGCAGACAAAAACAAAAGAAGCCAAAGTAAGATGGAAAGCACAGAACAACAGGAAGTCACCCATTCTGACTTGTTCAGAAGTCAGTCTTCCCACAGCCCCAAACCAATGAGCACTTCTGCACCAAAGGTAGAAGAAATCTGCAGCAGATAAGTGCCATGAATATGCAATGGCAACTTCTAGAACATTCACGGCTTACTCTTAAAAACATTGAGGATTCCTTAAACGTCAGAAAGTGCTCAACTTGGCTGTTTTCCAGTTGAGATAGAAAAGTAAAGGAAGAAAATGAAATTTTAGTAAATGGCATGCACCCTAAGAATGCCTGATATACTTTTAATTATATGTAGAGAATTTTTAAAAATAAAAGACTCTATCCTATGTTTGTAGCTTCTTATTCTATGGCTCTATGATAAGCACGATGCTTTTGCCATCCCAGGACTGAGGCCATCATCACATAGGGGCTGTCCTGTGCCCTATAGGACTTGTAGCTGCATCCGGCTTCTCCATACTACATGCAAGTTGCATCCACTCCATGTGAGAAAAACAAAAATGTGTTCAGATCCCGTCCCTGACAATCAGTGATGCAGGTGAGTTTTTTGAGGGATAGACTATATTTACATGTTACTTTCTAAGTTTGATAAAATGATATTTCCCAAGACAGTATTCTTCAAGCACCTGCAATATTAAGTATTTAATTATTAAAAAGCTCTGCCCCTTTATAGCCTTTCCCCTTTCAAAAACACCGGAAAGTATTATGAATTGGGAAAGTAGGAGGCTGAAGATGGCATTAAAGAAATATAATTTTTTTAAAAATCTATTAAATGTTACCATGTCATTAAAATTTTAAAGCAGCATATCTTCTATGACATATACCTGTGATTTCAGGAATGGCCAGTGCTATGTATTATAAATGCTTTAAGCATTATGAGAGCCATGTGATGTCCAAAGAAATTATCTAAGTAGAAGCAAAAAGTCTGTACATACAGAGGCCAGAGATTTAGGTCAGTGGTTCCGGCATCTGCCTGGCAAGTGCAAGCTTCTGAGTTTGATCCCAGTAACCACATATAAGGCTGTGCATGGAAACTCACACCCAGCAGCAATCAGCACCACAAACCACCTGTAATCCCAGCACTCGAGAGGCAGAGGCAGGAGGACTGTTGTGAGTTCCAGGCTCACCTGGGCTACATAGTGAGCTCAGGACCAGCCTGAACTACAAATCAATAGCCTGTCTCAAAAAAAAAAAAAGGTCTGTATATACAAACCTGCAGAAGCAGAGTGACTGACTGACTGTCCTAACTGACTTAGACTCTGCTGTTAATAAATGAAAGAAACAAAACATAATGGATAATTAAAGCCCACTGAATCCAAGACAAAAGAGAATGGGATTTATGGCAGTAAATTAAAACACAACAACCAAAGAATTCAACTTACAGGAAAGTATTTCTGAACAACACCGAAATCGATAAAACCGATTACAATCCAAACCACCAACGTCAAAGTTGAAATGATGATGATAAACGGGACAAAATATCCACTAAAGCGGTCGGCCAGTTGCTGAATGGGTGCCTATGAGAAGAAAACATCAAAGTCATGGGAAACTGCACATAAGGAGCAGGATTCTAGCTTTCTCATTAACTGTATTTACTAATCTATCTTTACTCAGCAATTAACTGTTTATCCTGTGGATCCCTTGAAATAAATCCTGAAATGAGGGAGCTGAAGTCATGCCATGCTTTCAGTTTCTTTCTTACCTTTGACATCTGAGCCTCTTCCACCAGCTTCACAATCTGAGCCAAAGTCGTGTCATTGCCCACGTGGGTGGCTTTGATGAGCACAGAGCCATGAGCGTTTATAGAGCCAGCGATCACCGTGCTCCCGGGCTTCTTGGTGACAGGCATGGCTTCTCCTAGAGGTGGAGAAGAGGCACCTGTCACTCGCTCAGCCCCACCCCACACCACACGGTACCTAGCGGAGGGAATGTGAAACAAGCCCCTGACCTGTGATGAGCGACTCGTCGGCCATGGTGTTGCCTTCCAGGACTTTCCCGTCCACGGGGAACTTCCCCCCAGGAACGACCTTGATGATGTCGCCCCGCTGCACCAGCTCCATGGGCACTTGCTCCTCTCTGCGAGAGACGCCACTCAAGTCACACCAGCCCCAGGTCAGCTGCCAGATCAGCCCCTGGACTAGTCACACACACGTCCAGCCCTCCGCACCTGTGAGTTCTGAATCCACAGGTTCAACCAAACTAACATCGAAAACATTTAGGGAAAATCAACTTTCATCTGTAGTGAACATGTACACGCTTTTTTTCTTGTCATTATATCCTAAGCAATACACTACAACACTCTTCACATAGCATTTACATTCTATGAGGTATAAGAAGTCATAAAGTATACAGCAGGAAGTACGTTATATGTGCACACTATGCCATTTTATAGGAAGGATTTAAATACTGGAGATCCTGGTTACCTGTGGGGTCTCCAGAGCCATCAGGAGACAACTGTACTTGCTTTACTGTGAGGAATAGACGGAGGCTGCATATGAGAGGCACAGGGGCATCTCACTTACATGTCAGAGAGCAGGGACTTTACCTAAGACAAGAGGGTATCCATGAGAGACACTCTGCTAGTGTAATCAGATTTATGGCTTCAATGTGGAAAAATATTTTGAGGGAGACGAGGCTAGAAGCAGGTGGCTAATGAGGGAGCTGCATCGACCACACCTGGCCCAACAAGGCAGAGCACTGAGCACACATGAGCAGCGGAGGGAGCCCAGATGGATGAGGAGGGCCAAGAGGTCAGCGGCCAGGTGCAAATGGAGGAAGGAAAGGTGCCGCAGAGGAAGCCAGGCTCTGCCCCAGGAGCTGTGCAGGAACAGGACCATTATTCACCTGAAGGGGGCAAGAGCATCGCAGCGGCAAGGAGGAAGCTCCACCAGGCAGGTAGGTCCTGGTGTCAAGAGACAGAACAGAAGAAGAGTCCTGGCTCACAGGAGACTCCAGGGGTCATCAGGAGGCACAAGGACCTGTCCACACAAGCAGCGGCCAGCGGGAGAAGGGCCCTGCAGGAGGCAGAGGGGGTTGGGGGCCCTGGCCCTGGCACAGCCACCTCATGTTACCGCACAGCCAGTTCCTCCAGGGCACTATCGCAGTACAGAAGGCAAAGTAGCCAGGACCCTGGGAGAGAGGATATGTGCGGGAGCCCAGAGCACCCTGCTCAGGAGTGGGCAGGACAGACCTCTGAGCATGCAAAGCAGCATGCATGGACCAGATCTGAGCACACAGCCATCTCCGGCAAAGTCAGCATGAACTCTGGCTCCCTGATGAAAACACGGCCCCTCCCTGCTGTGACAGGAGTAGGGAGGCCCAACTGTGTGCACAGGCAACAATGTGGACCTTCCTTAAAAGGAACTGAGTTATGGCAGGTGAAGCCCACTTCCCTCAGCACCTCACAGGCTGCTGCCCCTGGCAGGATATCGATCTGCTTGTCAGGTCACTATGCAGCCACTGGAGCCCCCAGCAGTTCTTCAAACTTGTCAGCAGAGGCAGCAGGGCAGACGGAGGCCAGTGCATCAAGACAAATGCAAGTGCAGCAGCTTTGTGCCCCCTTGACGCTTTTGCTTTTCAGAAATTTCCATGTCATTCATTTATAAGATGAAAAAAAAAAGAATCAAAGTGCCCGAGACTGCAGAGCCACCAAAGCTGCTGCATGTATGCGCCTGGGTGTGCATGCACAGTGCATCTGCATGCCCAGAAGCACCAAGTGGTCATCACACAGGACACCCAGGTGGAAGATAGTATGACATGGTGGCTTTGTGCCTTCGGAGTCCTAATCCCAGTTCTGCCAACTTCCATGGACTTTGGTCAAGTGACTTTGCTTGAGCTTCAGATTTTTGCTAATGAAAATGTGGACAGTGACAGGGACCCTCACAGGAAGGTCATCGCTGCCACATTACGTCATCTGTGTACAGTAGCGGGTGCCATTAGGAACCAAATCCCAGATATCATTACTATAGTAACAATGATCACTTAAAAGTGGAGTTCAGGGCAAAATCCTTGCTCCTGAGCTGCTGTCAGCTGGTGCCTCACCAACTTCTCCATCACAGATCCTGCACCCTGAGGCCCATGAGAAGCTGAAACCCAGAGCCCAGGGCAGCACAAGAAGAGCACCCCCAGCTGTGGACAATAGCCCTCGCAGCAGGGGTGATGCATGTGAAGCATGTTGGTTTTCAGAGGGGAGACTCTGGGGTTTCTTTGATGGTCAGCAAAGATGGAGACACTTGAGACTAGAGCCAAACTGGGAGAGGTAGATGCCCCCTCCTTCTCCAGGGCTGGGGTGTCCCAGAAATCTCACCACATAGGACGAAGGGAGGGCGCTATTGGGTACCATGTGCACAACTTCCTGTTCTCAGCAGTCAGAAGTGAAATCACAGATGAGAATGGGTACATGGGGGCAGGAGAGACTTAGGAAGTGGGGGCAGCCCAAAGTGACCACCACCCATGTTATGGTGTAGATCTAAAATGTTCCCCAAAGCCTCATGTGCTTGGAAGGCAGTTGGGTAATGGGATAGTCAGTGGCCTTGCTGCTGGGGAGGGGAGAGATCTGCCTGGAGGAGGCTGGTCACCAAGTCCTTCATCTCCCTCCTCAGCTCTTCCTTTCAGTACTTCCTGGATGCCATGCGGTGAGCAGCATTCCTCTGCCATGACCTTCCCCTGGAGCTGCCCAACCACGCCAGCCTGAAACATCTACCAATTACCAGCTGAAATAAACCTCTCCTCCTTCAGGTTGTGGGTATTGGGTATTTCTGGCCAGTGATGAGAAATGTGACTTAGACAGTCCAAAACATTAAAAAAGGCTCAAGGAAATAGAGAAGTCTGAATTTGTAAAACTTTCTCATTATTAAGTATGCTTTAAGAGTCAGTATGTGAAAGGGTTAAGAACACAGGCCCTGGAACCAACAGCCAGAGTAACATCGTAATGTCTCTACTTAATTCCTGCATGACCTGGGTCAGGTGCTTAGCTTCCCAAAACCTCAGTTTCCTCATCTATAAAATAAGCATGGTAACAGTCCCTTCGTGATAAAGATCTTTTCCCTGAGATTAATGCACAGGTTAAATGCCAAGAAGTTAGAACAGTGTTTGGCAATGCATATTTACATACACGTATGTGGGGTACAATAATGATAATCATTTTTACTATCAGATAACCATATGAAGCAGATACTATTACTTCTACTTTATTCTTTGACAAGTTGAAGCCCTAATCTCTGCCTTTTTGACTCTTCATACTTGCAAGTTGGGTTCAGTCATACTCCATTTCTCTGTTAGGTCATCTGTGACTGCCATTAGCCTTCCTCCTCTAATTCCTGGACTCCTAATCACCTAATCACCTACACCTCTTATTCCCACCTGGTGCACATACAGCTGTTTGTTCTTCAATTCAAAAGCCTTGCTTGTGCAATGGCTTGCAGTACTCTTCCCTACCCTGCAAGGTCTAGTGCAACATATCTACAGGATGGGTGTTTGATGTTTACTGCCCATGGGATAAGAATTGATCTTCAATTCTAATGATGAACACAACCTACCTGAGGATTAAATTGTCCTCACCGAGGGTCACCACTGTGGCTTCTGTTGCTTGGAGAGACATGAGTTTGGCAAGAGCTTCTGAAGTTTTGCTCTAGGAAATAGCAGAGTGTAAAATGAGACCTATGTTAACCTGACTATGCTACCCAGACTGAGAGGCTGCTCCCTCCCAACCGGCCACACCATACAGCAGAGGCTCTGTGAGCACCAGGGTTACTCG
This sequence comes from Petromus typicus, assembly GCA_004026965.1. Classification (NCBI taxonomy): domain Eukaryota; kingdom Metazoa; phylum Chordata; class Mammalia; order Rodentia; family Petromuridae; genus Petromus; species Petromus typicus. The sequence continues at coordinate 29,053 of PVIR01002426.1, forward strand.
GGCAGCTGCATATCACCACACTACCAGGTGTACAAGTCCTGGGCCACTAATGTCGCTCTAGGAATTCCACTTCAGACTAAAGCCACCCTGCCAAATAACGGCTCCCTTTTAGGACCAATCCATTGTCTTTTGTGGCCTGTGTCTCACTTCTTCATGGGACCCAATGCAAGGGAGGGGTTCTGTGCACGGTATTAAAAGTGATATGACCCCAAGTGGAAGTTAAACCCTACACTAACACACTCTCTACTCAGTTAGGCACTAAGAGACCAGGTGGGTTTTAATAATTAACCAGATTAGTTGGGATTTCAGAAATAGCAACCAATTTGGAGATTAGTGACCATAGCACCTAATAATATGGAGGTTTCAGATTTCTTAAGTCTTTCCCCATACTGCTTATAATTAGTAATTCTCAGCACAGTGTTCAGATGGATTGGGGTTCGTTTTCTTGGAATAACAGTTCTCTTCTTAATAGGAAGCTACAGTTACCTTTGCCACGTGTTCCAGCCACCGTCCCAGGGCAATGAACACGAAGAGCATGGGCGGTGTGTCAAAGAATGTCACGGGACTTTTCTCAGCCTTCTCAGAGATCGCAACCACCAGGATGACCAGGGAATAGGCATAGGCAATGCTCGTGGCCAGAACGATGAGCACGTCCATGTTGGCCGTCCTGTGTCGCAGAGACTTGTAGGCCTGGACGTAGAAGTACCACCCACCAAGGAACTGAAAGACAAGGACAGCAAAGGTTGCCAATGAGCAGGGCAAAGGAATTAATAAGCCAGAGGCCTCCAGGCCTGGCAAATACTCAGGTTTGTGCATATGTGTGACATTACTTTTCTTCAGTAATTGATATTTACTTGTTTTTTTATTTATTTATTTACTTATTTTTGCAGTACCGGGGATGAAACTTTAGCCCGTGTGCTAGCAGGGTAGGCACGGTACTACTTGAGCTAAATCCCTGGACCCAGTGATTGGTATTTATTAAACATACTTTCTAATTCAGAAGGGACTACTGGCCCACATTTGATCATGGGCATGTATAACCTTTAAAACCCACAGCACACAATGTGAGTCTCCATCAATAAGAAGACAAAAATCATGGTTCATTTATACCATGGACAGTGCCAATCTCTAAACAGAAGATGCTAAACTGGGCATGGTGATGCATGCCACTAATTCCGGCACTCAGGAGGCTTAGACAGGATTGCCTTGAGCTTGAGGCCAGCCTGGGCAACATAGTGAGCTCAAGATAAGCCTGTACTACAAAGCAAGACCCTCTCTCAAAACAAAACAATAAACAGAAGATACTATATTCATAAACCACTGGGAAGTTTGTGAAACATGGTTAAGTAAAAAGGCCAGTATGCAGTGTGTGTTCCACATGATCACATTTCCACTAAACAGCAGTCTGTATATATTATGTAAGCATGTACACTCACACACATACACAAGCAAATGTGTTTCCTCCACATAGATGAGATCTGGAAAGATACATGTCCAACCCTTACTGATACTGTAACTATCCCCAAGGAGTACAGTTCAGCCAGAGACAGGTATAAATCATGAAAGTGTATCTTCCCTCTTAGAGTATCTTCTAATCCTTCAATAGGACTAGGATTGTTTATAAGTACATAGCAACTTGAAAATAAAATATAGGAAAAATTGCTGTAAGTTTCTGCTCCCCAAAAGTCAAACACTGTGCCAGTTACTCCTGACCATGGACCTGACTGTTCAGAGATTCTGAGAGTTGACTAGATCATGTAGACATTAACCTTATCAATGGGCCAGGCCCCTAGGGAGTCCACAGCTGAATGGGCCACTAGGAGATGGGCCTAGCTGGAAGAAGGAGGTCATGGGCGCCTGACCTTGAGGACTATATCTGGTTCCTTCCCCCTGCTCTCTTCTTGGCTGTTGTGAGGTGAGGGGCTCCCCTCTCCCATGCCTCTCTGTCATCATGTTTCTGCTTTAGAGCCAGCAGACTGTGGACTGAACCCTCTTAAATGATGAGGTAAAATAAACCTCACATCCTTTAAGTAGTAGGTGCGAGGTGTTCGCTCCCAGCAAAGTGAAGGCCAGCTAGTACATACTCCAAAGGTAACACCAGAGTTCAGTTTTATCTTCCATAATAAACACAGACAACACATCTTCCACAAGGAACACAGCTGGGTCCTTAACCTCACCGTCACAGCAGGCATCCCACGAGGCCACCTGCTGAGTTACAGTGTGCTCGTTCAAAGGACCACACCTTTGCCTTTTTGAGGCAGACCATTCAAGAGAAGCATGTTAAGCTGAAAGTAAGCAAACTAGGAACACACAGGGAGGAAGCTGCTCCTCCAGAGTTTCGGTCACCTGCAGTTGACTGAGAAACTGTCAGTAAAACTAAACCTTTTTCAGCTTTCTTGGCAGAGGGTCTTGCCCTGTCCCGTTGGCCATAACACAGAAATAAAAGCAGCAAAGTCAGGAGCTTACACAGGAAATAGCACTGAAACCAAGCTAAAAAGCCATGTTTGGCCTAAGAGGAAGAATTTCTGTGGGCTACACATGGGTACTGAGAGCAAAGGCTTTCCCAGCTTTCCAATACGTACCTGGACAAAAGTGCACAAGATAAAGAAGATAAGGTTCAGAATGGACAGTCCTGGGATGAGATTGTGGTCCAGGACCATCACCTCATGTGGCTCACTGCTGGGTATCAACATGTAGATCATTAAGCCCATGACAGGGATACCAAACACTAGGCTGCACAGGAAAGACTTCTTCCACCTGGAAGCAATGCAGGACACACACACGTCAGACACCGCCACTCAGATCGCAGGACAGTCCCCTCCTGAAGGCTCGGTTTAAAACCTGACTTCCTCACATGTACAGAATGGACCACCACGGGGTAATACAAGAGTACAGCCCTCTCCCTAAACGGCCACCTCAGATCTCAGCTTCTTTAGTTGGCGGCCATGTGACCCTCGATCTAGGCTTCATAGCTGAGGCCTACTAGCTAAGAATCTACCCCAAAAGGTTAACATTCAGCCTGCAGCTGCCTGTGGCTCATTCATCCAATGCGTTCTCACACAGACCCTCAAACGAAAGATGAAAGCCGACAGCGGTATTCCACTAGTACTAGCTTGCTTCCACATTCACTGGTGTCGGCAGCAGGCTTTTCTGGGGACTGAACCCAGGTCATCTGCACTGAGCCACAACTCCAGCCCTTCTTTATGTTTTACTGAGACAGAGTCTTATAAAGTCACTCAGTTGCCCAGGCTGAGCTTGAATTTGTGGTCTGTCTTCAGCCTCCCAGCATGCTCGGGTTACAGGCGTGTGTCACTGTGTCCAGCCATTACACCCTCAATTTTTAAACAATTATTTAAAACATGGTCAGAAAAATAGTGAGGCTGTCTTAATAAACAAGCGTCTGCAATGTGAGGTCACAGGTGAACCTCAGCTGTGGTTCACGTCACCTGCAGCATTCATGAATCTCCGAAGGGCTGTGGAGCTTCTTGCCTCGTTCCTCTCCTTTGTTCCCCCTCCTCTTCACTGGCCGGTAATGGCGGAACACTCCCATGGTATAGCCTTCCATCCCTCCGCTTTGTCTTGGTGACAGCACCCCAGTTCTGCTTATACTATGTGTCCAGGCTGCTGCCCAAGGTCTGACTTCCTGGCTTTCCAGGTCCCAGGCCTGCCAGTCCCTGCTATGCCCCGGGGGTCAACCCAGAAGATGGCTCACTACTACCAGTCCATTCAGCGTAAGCTCGAATGCTGGGTCCTGGCTCGGAGGCTTCCTCCACCTTCCAGAACCCACCTGCACCACGGCTGTCATGGCCCCTCACTTTCCCTGTCAGGCCAGGCCACACTGAGGCAGGGACAAAGGAGCCCGTTCATCCCCAGCAGTGTCACAACGCTCTGCACATGACAGCAGCCTCTAAATTTGCTGAAAGCATCAGAGACTGTCTGAAACTACAAATGAACCTGTCTCCTGCTTCCTTGGCCATTTGCTCTTCACTAAGCCAGGATGTCTGCCCTCAGATTCTAGTTCCAGAACCTATGTAAGTAAAGTCTGAAAATACTGTCAAGAAAAAAAAAAAATCCTGCCTTTTCCTCTCCCAATTTGAGCAATACCCAATTACTGCTGGCTGTTTAAATTCATGAAAATTAAGTCAAACTTAAAAATTCAACCCCCCAATTACACTGACTGCATTTCAAGTGCTTATGCACAGACACGCAGCTCAGACCTGGACTGCTGCCATCAACGCAAAACTTCTACAGACAGTGCTGTTTCAGAGTTCATGTTCCAAGGACAAACGCAATCGACCCAGGTGGGAGCACCAACAAGCGCAAAAGCGTCCACATAACATGAGCCACAGTTGGGGGCGGTGGGGACAGACAGGTCTTCAGTTCGTTTTGGTGTTCTACCTACTGCTTTATTTCCATCTTGTGGTCCAAGTGATGAGCGTTGGGCCTTCTCTGGGCCAGGGAAGCATGGAAGCCAATATCCTTGTTATCAAAAAGAGAAGGGCGGGAAACAAAGGGGAAGGTACTTGTTAAAACATGCATTGGCAGAGATCATTTTAGAGCTCTGGAAATTAGACAGTGCATCTCAAAGTGTCCCTGGAGACTCTACTGGGTTCTCGCGCTAGCTGATAAACGCCACTCAGAGGTTCAGTACTGTCTATGTCAAAAGGCGGCACAATCAGATAGTGATTCCAACTCTTCTGTTGCCAAAGGCTAACTTCACCAGGCCCCAAAGCTTACAAATTCAGAAATTCTGTGTTTAGGAATCTTGCACCTTCTACAGTCTAGGAGTTTCCTTCCATTCGTAAAGAAAGAGCAAGTCAGAGAGGTTAATACTTTGCTGTACGCCACAGCACTATTTAGAGGAGCGAGAGCCGGGACTCTGGTCTTGAGACTTTGGCCAGCTGCCTCCCACTGAAGATGCGCTCCGCCCTTCCAGTGTCTGCAGGCCGGGAACTCCCCCACCAGGGGCCGTAGAGCTGGGGCCTCAGCAGAGGGCTTTTCTCATGACCCTACACAGCCGCGCAGCTACTCTGATCTGATCACCAGCCTCTGATGCTACGAATGTGTCAGGAAATGTTAAGTAACCATGATAAAGAGAGGGGCCCCAAAACACTGGGGGTGGGGGGGATTTTTATACAAACAGAAAACTGTAGTGAGAAAAAAAAAAGTATCAAAGACTACGTAATCTAGGGCCGGGAATTTAGCTCAGTGGTTCCAGCACCTGCCTTGCAACTGCCAGGTCCCTAGTTCTATCCCCAGTAATCACATACAACAATGTTAGGTGTGGACACTCACCCAGCAGCAATCAGTACCACATACCACAGTGCTGGGTATGGTGGCTCATGCCTGTAATCCCAGCACTCAGGAGGCAGAGACAGGAGGATTGCTGTGAGTTCCAGCCTTGCCTGGGCTACCTAGTGAGCTCAAGGCCGGTCCAAACTACAAAACAAGACTGTCTCAATTGAAAAAAAAAAAGATTATGTAATATAAATGCTTTTACAATTAACATCAACCTAATTTTATTAGGAAAAGATACCCCCGGACACACAAACATGGAGGCCAAGCAATATTCCAATGTTCATCAAATAAGGGAGGGAGGATGTCATACCACACTGAGCAGTCTAAATGGGACTATACCTGAAGGTCCTACCTCAGACTCCCCTTTCCGTTTACTGTGTAAGTGTGACTCCTTAGCTTTGCACTACCCTGCACCGCTGTCCTTCAGGAACAACACAGAAATGCAGTCAATAGGAAGGCTGCCAGGGTTCAAACTGTGAGATCTGGCTTCAAGTGCCTTTCAGGACGTAGGAGCTGGGCCCCAGCGAGCAAAGCCCTTAACCTCTGAGAGGATCTTTCCTCACTTGATGAAGGAGCTCTAGCTTCTGCCTCTAAGGAGGAGACACCATTTCTTTTTTTTTTTTTTTTTTGAGATAGGGGCTCACTTTGTAGTTCAGGCTGGTCCTGAGCTCAGCCTCAAACTCACATCACAGCAATCCTCCTGCCTCTGCCTCCCGAGTGCTGGGATTACAGGCGTGAGCCACCACGCCCGGCACTGTGGTATGTGGAACTGGTTGCTGCTGGCGTGAGTCTCCATGCCCAGTATTGTATGTGGTTACTGGGAATTGAACCAGGGCCCTTGCGCTTGCAAGACAGGCACCGGAACCACAGAACTAACTCCCCGGCCCGGAGACACCATTTCCATGTCAAAAAGCTCTGCTGAGCCATACAGATAATACCTCTCTTTACACACACACAATGAAGCAAAAATTAAAGCTAACAGCATTAAGCCTGCTATAAGATGCTTCATTTCACAAGCAATTTCAGAAATAGTCATTCTCACTAAGCTTAATTTATCCTTACCATTAACTGCTGCAAGGTAATCCTATTTAGTGTTGATGGCTCAAACCCATTCGAGGCATCAGCGATGTTCACTTTTACACTGTCATAACGCAGAGCTTAAAAGAGGAAACACCAGGTCTGTGCACAACCTGGGAAAGAGGCCAGGAGGCACGGACGTTCTAGCTTGCCTTCTGGAACAAAAAAGATCGAACTTTCCTACGAGGCCCAGCAGAGGACAAAATGTAGTATCATTCTGTCCAGTGCCAACATTCTCTTGGTCTGTAGATACTTGGAAGACACATAAATATTTTAGAATTATAATTTTGCCATTTAACACTTTGTACTAGGTAAGTTGGCAACACTGATGCTTCACAGGGAGTACCTGAAACTACAAATAATGCCTTCCTCTTCCTGTCACTTTCTTCCCTATTCATCAATAAGCTCCCTCAGATGATTTGTTCTCACATTCATGGATTATTTGAAAATGATCTTATTCCATGGTAAAAGTTGGTGGATTTTTACTTTTTCTTTCTGCTTAATTATATGTTCTCGTTTTTTTCAAGGATTCTTTGTTGCTGTTTTATTAAAACTGGGTGTAATTTTTCATAAATGAATTACCTCAATAATTCTGATGATATCCCGTGGACCGATCATTTCTGGATCAAATTTCACATGGGCTTTGCTGGTGGCGAGGGCCACAGAGGCGTAGGTGATGCCATTGGTTCTGGTGAGCCTGGACTCTATGTTGTGAACACAGGAAGCGCAGGTCATCCCTGTGATCTGCAGGACAAGGAACAAAATGCCAGGGGACCAGGACTGGTGGCACCTTTTAAAAGCACGGACAGCCAGGCACGATGGCACATGCCTGCAATCCCAGTGCTCAGGAAGCTGAGGCAGGAGGACTGCTGTGAATCTGAGGCCAGCTTGGGCTACATGTGAGACCCTGTCTCATAAAAGAAGCACCCAGGGGGTGGGGTTAGATGACAGGCTGCCACCAGCCTCCAGCTTCCTCCCTCTACGGCACTCTCCTGAAACCACAGCCTCCCGACCACAAGCTCAGAGGCAAGATGCTCAGAGATACTCATCCCTAGCTTCCTGCAGGGTTATAAACAGCGGTTCTCCCCAAGCTCAGCTCTGGAAAGTAGTGGTCATTTAGCAGATGGCAACAAAGCAAGGCTTGACTTCATGCTCTAATAAGAAGGGACTTCTGGAAGCTGTGTCTCAGTGATCTTGTCAGCAACACTGGACAGTAAGAGCCTCTGGAGAATAAGGACGTGTAACTATGCCAAACCTCTGAAGTCTTGAAAGGCTCTATAATGTAGGGTCTTGCCGGTGCCTGGTTTGCAGCCTCTGTTAACACGCTCCTGCCCCAGTGCTCTGCTGGCTCCAAGGAGGATGCTTAGCAACTGGCAGGCAGGACTCACGGAGGGACCCAAGGTGAAGTGGAATTTGAGGGGCCCAATGCATGGAGAGGGCACAGGCAGATGAGGGGCAGAGTGATACGAAAGGGAAAGGCACAGAGCAGCATGGCATGAGCCGGGTGTTCAGGGGACCTGCAGCCAGCATGGCTGGCAAGGCCCGAGAGGCCAAGGGGGGAGTCTGCAGTGCTGCCTGGGTCCACAGCAATGAAGACTCAATGAGTCTTGGTGCGAAGTCACTGACGGGCACTGTGCCTTGGGAAGGGGTGATCGCAGTGCACTTGAAATGTGCACCAGTGATTCCAGAAAGAATCACAAGAGAAACGGTAGACCACTGGGAATTAGGGAAGAACAGGGAAGCTCACCTGTGATTGGAACACATTAGCCTCGGCAGGAGCCCCAGGCACAATGCCGAAGACAGAAGGCTGTCTGGCAAGTGGGAGCTAATATGCTGGCTGCAGTAACAAAGTCTTATCACGTTTACAGATATTTCAGTGATGCTCCTAAGCTCTCCTTCTATCTTTGCAATAATAATAAAAATCAGCACCTATGAAACCCCTGCCCTTGTCAGGCCCCATCCTGCGCGGTGCTGCTCCCCCTACTCCCGGAGGCAGGTCTCAGAAACAAAGGGCTGACGTGTGCGGCAACTGGTTTCAAGCCACAGAGCCAGTGAGGGGCAGAGCAGGAGCTGGCACTCAGACAGCCTGGCTCCGGAGTGCACCGGGCCACTGCCGCCAGCATCCTGAGGCTTCGCAAGCTACTACGCAGGTCGACAAATGTTCCTGTGGCAACAAGGCTAGAATTCACAACCAGCCAAAGCCTGCAGCACTCCTGCCTTACCACGGGCTACATCCTGACACGAGAGAAAAAGAACTCTGAAGTGTGATGTGCCAACCTTGGAATATGGACCAGACAAATTAGACAATGCAACTGCTCTGGTATGAATGGTCAGTACTAAAAATTATAACAGAAGTACACATAAAATGTCGGTGGTCAGGTGATGCCAATGTAATGACTGATACATCATACTTTAAAAAAAAACCTCTCTTCTAATAAGAGTCTTGATTTAGATTTTCCATAGAGTAGCCTGAGTGGACGAGATGTCCACGTGTGGACTTGGCGGTGGGCAGCAGGGGCCTCCTCCTCACAGGCCTGATATGAGCTGCAGCCCAGTGAGGATTAACTCAGCCTCTCAGCATGCAGGGCCCCAGGAGCCAAGGGTTTGCTCCACAGAGACTGCCCTTATCAGGAGCTCAATGCAGCTCACGTTCTCAACACTTTCCTCAAACATTTACTTAGCACCATTTACTTGGCAGTGAATAAACATTCAAGCAAGTAAAAGAGCATCACTCAGTTCTCTTGTGGTTTCTCCCAAGTCTCCACTTTCATACAAACAGCTTTAGACAGAAGAACTTTTGAAGTGAACATTTTGTCAATACCAGAATTGCCTATTGTTTTCAAGGACTTGTCAATGTGCGGCTGTGCCAGGGAATAGACATAGACCTCCCAGCTCAAACACGGTGGGCGCAGTCACCACCAAGGCGCCCCCCTCGGACTGGTGTTCTGGGGTACTTGGGTCTGCAATTATCTTTCAGACCTCCACATGCCTGAAAGGAGCCCTATGCTTCTTCGTGTGTTGTTTCACAGCACCAAACACTCAACCCCGAGCCAGGCACCCACAGGCACGTGCTCTGCCACTCTGCTACACCCCAAACCCCCATCTGTGAATGGTATTCATCACCCCAGACTCACCTCCTCTCCCTACCGCTAATGCACACAGTTGGGCTTCTCTTTAGACTTAAAGGACTGTGTGCGTATTCAGCCTCCCCCAGCCACCACACTCCCTCAGGGCTCCGGCACCTCACCACCTCTTCCTCCTTATACCCTGAGCGTCCTTGCTAAGGTCACCTCCTCCGACTTTCTTACATAACCGACTTTCCTTTACAAAATGAACAGGTCACTGTTATCGGCTTCAAAGGGGAGGGACAAAATCCACTGACAAATTGGTATATCCAAGAAGGAGAACACTTATCCGTTACAAGAGTGACGGCTGTCAGCAATGCATGTGCAAACCATACAAAACCTATAGCCTATGAGGCAGCCATTGTACTTACAACCAGCTCAATGTCACCATCGGGGCCTGCGTTGTCCTCCATGACTGCTGCCTCAAAGCCCAGGTCCTGGATGAGCTGAGCAATCCTGGGTGGCTGGATGACCTCTGGATTATACTTGACCTCTGCCTTTCCTGACATCAAGGCAACCAAGATGGAGAGAATACCTGGAAACATGAGGTCACAGTCAAGACTCTGAGCAAAGTGTCTGAGATGACATAGTCAACACGGTCTAACAAACAAACAAAAAAAATTCCCCAAATTCCCTAGAGCAGTGTTTCTTCAGCTTGGTACATGATAAGCACTTGGGGAACTCTGGCCATCTTAATGCTGGCCTCTATCCCAGACCAAGCAGCCAGAATCTCAGGGTGGGCAGGTGTCACTGTTTTTACAAAGGCTCTCCAGGTTAAGCTAATGTATAGTCAAGTTTGAATACAACTATGCCTAAAAAAAAGAATCCTCCGGGGCCGGGGATTTAGCTCAGTGGTTCCGGCGCCTGTTTTGCAAGTGCAAGGACCTGGGTTTGATCCCCGGTAAACATATATAATGCTGGGCATGGAGACTCACACCCAGCAGCAATCAGCACCACATACCACAGTGCCGGGCGTGATGGCTCACACCTATAATCTCAGCACTCGGGAGGCAGAGGCAGGAGGATTGTTGTGATGTGAGTTTGAGGCTGAGCACAGAGCCAGCCTGAACTACAAAGCAAGACCCTATCTCAAAAAAGGGGAAAAAAAATTCTCCTTAATCAAGAACAGGCATAGCGGTCATCTGAGAGCATGTTAAAACAGAGGTTCTAACTCGCTGGATCTGAAGTTTGACATGTGCTCTCAGCTCGCAGTGATGCAGCTACAGGTGGTCTGAGAACCACACTGAGTCAGGCTTCCAAAGACCGCACAGCTGCATATGCATCAATGCCGGGAAGGAAGGCACCAGCTACCCACTGCTGCTAAACACATGCTTTCTTTTTCCAGACAGTCACATAAGGAAAAATAATTTTCAAAATGATCTTACTATTTTTCAGTTTCTGATGACTTTCAGCAATGAAGAAGAGATCCTACAGAGCATCCTGCTAACCCTATTACATTAGCTTACGGAGTGGAAGGAGAGGGACTACATTCAAGTAAACGAAAGCAATGATGTGCTTTACAAAGTATAAGGGAAGAAAATGAGGGATTCACATAGGCAAAGACAAGCATTATAAAATTATAAATTAATCTTATGATCAGCCAGCCCATAGATAACAAAGGAACTCCTGTAGGGCCTCCATTTAAGAATGGTCGGTCTAGAATCCAGATAGTTTTAAGACATAGGAGAGGCTGGGAAAACATGACTTCCTCATTTAGAGTTGACGCCAAGGGACATGGAGCCAGAGCACAGAGACACATGAAACCAGCGGGGCACTAAGAGAAGGAAATTACCTCTCCTAAGTGAGGCAAAGTCATGGTTAAACTACTTCCAAAGAAGAAAGGGGGACACATCCCAGCAATTTGGTGGAGTTAGGCAGGAAGATAAATTCAAGATCTGCCTCAGTGAACTTAGTAAGACCTTGTCTCAAAATAACATTTTAAAAGGGGCTGAGGATATAGCTCAATGGGAGCACTTGCCTAGCATGTGTGAGACCCTGGTTTCAATCCTCAGTACTAAAAAAAGGGGGCTGGGGCTGGACATTTACCTCAGTGGTTCTATGGTCTGCCTGACAAGTGCAAAGTTCTGAGTTCAACCCCCGGTACCACATAACACAATACCAGGCATAGTAGCTCATGCTTGTAATCCCAGCACTCAGGAGGCAGAGGCAGGAGGATTGCTGTGAGTTTGAGGCTTGCCTGGGCTACATAGTGAGTTCAGGGCCAGCCTGAACTACAAAGTGAGACCTTGTCTCAAAAAAACCCAACCAAACAAACAAACAAAACCACCCACATAAATAAATAAAGGGAGCCAGATTTCCTTCAGTAACTTTAGATATAAAAGACATTATTGGAGCCTGAGAAGTAGCTCAGTGTAGAGCATATGTCTAACGTGTGCTAGGCCCAGATTTAATCCCCAGTACCACAAAAAAAAAAAAAAAAAGAGAGAGAGAGAAAAGAGGGAGATATAAAGAATATGAAATGTAATTTGAAGAACAAAACTTTGCTATTTCCACAAAACTCCTGCCACAGGAATAACAGGACAGAATATTTCAAACTGGAACTTCTACACAAAATGGATATTTATTCATTTTATAGAAAGGAGTTGATGGGGCTGAATAACACTAGGAAAAGCTAATTAATAAGTCAAATCATAAATTATAATATGACCTTTAAACTGGATTTTCAATGGCTAACTTATACAGAGATATACTTCCTCTCTAAGTACTTCTTAGCGAACAATGCCAATTGTACAAAGACATTAGACAAACACCTAGATTATCATGTCAGGAACCTGTTACCAGATTGTCATGGCTACTGATCAATGTAGGTAAGGGTGATTCCGAAGGGAGAAATACACTCTGTACACAGCATTCCCAAATTCAACAGGAGGAAGATCTCTTACCAGCTTCTTTCTGGAGATTTCTTTCTATGTGAGATACACAGGATGCACAGGTCATGCCTCTGATCTGTAAAAAGCACTTCTGTGGTGCTACTGTTTCAGCGGATTGGGGGATATTTGATGAGTAGCCACGACTGTGATCATTAAGGGGTCCTCTGGCTTGGGGAGCCACATCTTGCACGAGTGAGTCACCTGGAGTTTGTGGCATGGCATTCCCAGCACTGTGGTTTTCAACATGGTTGGTAGAACAGTTTTCTATAATAAAACATCAGAAATAACTCAAATTATAAGCCTAAATAGTAAGATGTTTTTCAGAGCAACAAGTTCAAGTCCAACAATATTCAGATTAAAAGTTCCTACAGAGGTGACATGGGAGGTGCTATGTCTTTCTCTGTCTCTGCCTCTCCACAATCAGAGACAATCTCTAAGAATGACTGTTCTGGGTAGGCAAAGGCTCAGAATAACTCATCAAGCATTCTGCTGAGCACTTTACATGTACAGCCCCCTTTAGTCCTTCAAATAGTCCTAGATGGTAAATGCTGGTTAGCCCCCTTATGGATGAAGAAATTAACCTGTCTCGAAGTAATGGAGCAAGGTTTAAATAGGTCTGTTTAACTCCAGGATCTGCACCTTTGACCATTCACTACCATTCAGGCTCTCTTCCTGTGAGACTGAACACCATCACTGAGTTGTTTGCCTTTTCTGTTTGTGTAAGTTCTCTATATACCCCAGATACAAATCCTTTGTCCCTGGTATGCACTGCAAATACTTCTTCCCAGCTTATGGTTTGTTTTTACCCTTCTAATGGTTCCTTCAGTAAACAAAGTCCTTCATGTCAATAAAACAGAACGTTTTGATTCTTTTTTTTTAAATGGGTAGTATTTGGTGGGGTGATACTGGGGATTAAACCCAGGGCCTTGACTCCTCAGCCATTAAAAAAAAAAAAATTGAGCCAGGAGTGGTGGCTCATGCCTGTAATCCCAGCACTCATGACACTGAGTCAGGAGGATCGCTCTGAGTTGGAGGCCAGCCTGGGCTACATAGTAAGTTTGAAGCCAGCCTGAGCTACATATAAGACATTGTCTCAAAAAAAAAACCCAAAGTAAATAAATAAAAAATTTTTTATTTTGTATTTAGCAGACGTCTACTTCAACATTGCAAAAATATTCATAGCATTTCCTTCAAGAAGCTGTATTATTTTAAATAACTTCCATATTCATTTCCATTACCTTTGTGTACTACACAAATTAAGATTTGAGGTTAATTTCTTTTTAATTATGATCCAGTTCCATAGACTGAAAAGACTATCCTTTCCTTACTGAATTCCAAAGACATCTTTACCATGTATCAGGAGATTACACATGCATGGACTTGTTTCTGGGATACTACTCTGTCCACTGATCTTTTTGTCTATCTTTGTGTCAGTACCACACTTTTTTTTTTTTTTTTTTTAGGTTTTTTGAGACAGGGTCTCGCTTTGTGGTTCAGGCTGGCCCTGAGCTCAGCCTCCAACTCACATCACAATCCTCCTGCCTCTGCCTCCCGAGTGCTGGGATGACAGGCGTGAGCCACCACGCCCGGCACTGTGGTATGTGCTACTGGTTGCTGCTGGGTGTGGGTCTCCACACCCAGTATTGTTATGTGGTTACCGGGGAATCGAACCCGGGTCCTTGCACTTGCGAGACAGGCGCCGGAACCACTGAGCTAACTCCCCGGCCCCACACTTTTTTTTTTTAAAGATACAATTTACTTAGAATAAGATGCAAAAGCCCAAAGAATCTCCCTCTGAATCTTGAGGAATTTAGTTGAATTTCACTCAATTAGTTTCCCACTGCTACTGTAACAGATTACAAGGTTAGCAGCTTAAAGACCACATGTGTTGTCTGACAGTCTGATAGTTACAAGTGTCACATGACTTCCCAGGCTGAAATCAAGGTGTCAGCAGCACTATGCCCTTTAGGAGGCACTGGGAGAAAATCCGTTTCCTTGTCTTTACATCTGCATACCCAAGTTCATGGTCTGATTACCCCATGTTCAAAGATAGCAACCCTCCGTCTCTCTTTAGCTGGCCTGCTTCTCCAGGTAAGGTTCCCCACTTCTGATGGCTGATGGGATTCAACTAGGTCCACTTGGTTAACTCCGCTTCTCTCTATCTCAAGATTCTCGCATTTCTTTCAAGCTAATATGGTATCTTCAAAAAATGGTGAGCATATATATATATATATATATATATATATATATATTCTTTTTTAAAAAATGTATTACAGCAAAAGACATATGGCTGTTAATCCCATCAGAATCCTGCCCCCCTTGCTCAGGACAAACTTATCCCATGCTTCACAACATTTCTAAAGCAATTCTGAAAGACCTCCTCCATGGGTATCTTTAGCTTGGTGACTTCAATATTCTATACTGATTCAAAACATTTACATTTCATGGTGATTTTCACTTTGGGGAAGAGCCAGATGTCTCTCAGAGTCAGAGCCAGTGAACAGGTGGATGAGGACGTGTCATATATTTTTGGGTGGCATCTGGCCACAGCATTCACTGTGTTTAACATCCCTCATAAAGACACAAAGGAAATTTCTAGAACTGCACTACAAAGTGGCAAGAACAATGGAACAAGGGTGGGTAAAATGAGGGAGAGTATTTGGAGGGAGATTAATGGCAATGTGGCTTTTATGGTGACACTTTTTAAAAACTTAAACATTGACACTGTATTTTTTGATCAGCCCCTGTACAAAGTCTCTTTTGCTATGTAAGGGGACTTAGGCACAGGTTCCAGAGATTAAGATGTAGATACTCGGAGTCTTCATTTTGCCTAGCACATAAATATACACTATCATTAAAGTCAAAATACAGAACATTTTCACTGCTCCAGAAACTCACAGTATTTTAGTATCTCAAAAACCGTACCTTTCAAAAAAGTACCTTAATCTCAAAAAGTATACCTTTCAAAGCGTGTAGGAAAGATAATTATATCAGTTAAGGAAGGACCAACATTTCAGAAGACAAGACAGGCAGTGACCTAGCCCGTGACTCTTAAGTTTTTCTTGTTAATGAATCTCACACTCTGGGATGCTTCGCTTGTGTGGCTTACCCCACGTCCCCTCCCTGGAAGGACGTGGCTGACTGACAGGGGCAGCGCTCTCCTTTGAGGTTCACCTCTGCCTCCGTGGCCCCGCTGGCTTTTCAGATCTTTAGTACGTCTGTGATTAGTTCCGTGCAGTAAATCACTCCACAGAGCTACCATGCTTGTCATAACCCATTCCTCTCTCCTCTCTTTTCTAAATGCCTGTAATATGCTGGTCCAAGGAGACACAGGTCAGTCAGATTGGAAGATTACTCAAGAGGAGCTCCTAATCAATCCAGGGAGATGTATCCAATGTAAATAATACCTTTTATCATTTAAGTGGTTATAAATGCTACTCACCAGCACATTTAATTTCAGATGAATACAGATAAGTTTCTAGTACATAGAAGTACACTTAATTTTTAGTGTAAATATATGTATTCAATATATGTATATATTGTGTATGTATATACATATATTGAATATACTAAAAATTAATTTACCTGAAATCCAAATTCAACTGAGTATTCTAACATTCTTTGTTAAATCTGATATTCTCTTGGGCTAAATATAATTCTGCCCAATAAAACCACTTATTTCTAGGCTTACTCAGTTAATTCTAGCCCTTATAATACATAGTTAAACACTCATTTCTTTTTTACTACCAATAACCCAACTGTACCATTAAAAGACTTTAACTGTCTCATTAAAACAGCAGCTGTTGTTCCCATACTATGTTTCTTATCTTTCGAGTAAAGGATTTACTGTTCTACTGTATTCTCTTCATTGATTTTGTTTTTATTCCTCCCAGTGTGTGGTGAAATAAAGACACTTGCTTTCTAAAACTTGGTACAAAGGAAAAAGAATGCGGCCAAGCCGCTCATAAATTCCTCGGCCTCTGCAGTGGGGGCTGTGGTACGTGCGGAGGGACCAGGAAAGTGTCCCAGTGCAGCAAACATTTTAAGGACACAATTCTTACTTTGGTGGTTAGAGGAGACAGGGCAAGGGAAACCAACTCCATCAGCCCTGGGTGCTACCTGAGGCTTGGCCTACGGGAACCACAAGCAGCTTTCCGACAGCAGTGACTCCAGGCTCAGGCTCAATGGCCACCACTCCTAGTCAATTCTGCACAAGACACACAAGACCGGGATGCTACATGGTTAAAACAGTACCACTCATACCAAAGGTGCCTGCAGGTCCTCCTGTCTCAGTACCCTCAGCCTCTCAGGGGGCTGAGGCAGGAGGGTCATGTGAGCCAGCATTTAAAACCAGCCTTGGGGGCCGAGGAGTTAGCTCAGTGGTTCCGGCGCCTGTCTCGCAAGCGCAAGGACCCGGGTTCGATTCCCCGGTAACCACATAACAATACTGGGTGTGGAGACCCACACCCAGCAGCAACCAGTAGCACATACCACAGTGCCGGGCGTGGTGGCTCACGCCTGTAATCCCAGCACTCGGGAGGCAGAGGCAGGAGGATTGCTGTGATGTGAGTTGGAGGCTGAGCTCAGGGCCAGCCTGAACCACAAAGCGAGACCCTGTCTCCAAAAACCTAAAAAAAAAATAAATAAATAAAACCAGCCTTGGTAGTACAGTAGTGCCTTGTCTCTTCCTCATCGTCATCCTGTCTCTGGAACACTCCTATCTGTCCCTTTCTCAGTCCTTCCAACCCTTCCCAGACCTAAGCTAGTAATGTTTTCCTTGCCTTCACCATTGTGCACATTAAGCTTCCACCTTCTCCATACCCTGAAGCTACATCTGAGGCTTTATTTTTTTTTTTTTTTTTGAGACAGGGTCTCACTTTGTAGTTCAGGCTGGCACTGAGCTCTCCTGCCTCTGCCTCCCGAGTGCTGGGATTACAGGAGTGAGCCACCACGACCTGCACAGTGGTATGTGGCACTGATTGCCGCTGGGGGTGTCTCCACGCCTAGTATTGTGTGTGGTTACCAGGGGATCGAACCCATGCACCTGAATCACTCAGCTAAATCCCCGGCCCAGCTTAGGCTTTTGATGGCCTCATCTTAACTAACCCTGAAACACCCTTCACACCTCCACCTCTATGCTCCTCCAGTTACCATCTGGGGGCCACCCTCTTCTCCAGTCCCTGCTCAAAGCTTCTGCTCTTGTATGCACCACCCTCCCCCAGCTTCCCTTCCTTCTGCCACTCTTCCCTGGCATCTCTGCCTAACTGGAAAGCCTACACTCACATTTGCATCTCCAGCCCCAGGTACTACAGCATCTGGGAGGGGTTAAACCAGGCTCCGACTCTTCCAGGGCCAGCCTCAGTCAGACACAGCCCGGACGCTGACCCTGTACTGCTAGCTCTGGCCTCTACCTTTATTTTCTGAGCCCAGAACCAGCCTTATGTTTTGCTCAGATCCCTCTGAGTTCCTCTAGAGCTTAATCCTCAGTTCCTTTGGTCAGATAAAGGCCTGAAACTGTCATGGTGATCTTTCAAAGAGAATCAGATTTTCTCCAAAAAATTGGCCCTAATTTAGAATTTAGCACCTAAGTGCCAGCCACAGGAGAGGCAACACTTGTAAATTCCATTCCCCCATCCTGATAAATTTTACAGGTGAGGAAAGGTTACAAGAAGCTCGTTAGCTGTGCACATGTGAGGCAGGGAGCAGAGCTCATCTATCCAACTACTCAGGTACTATGTTATTAGACACCAAGATATGACCTAGGACATACTTCAAACATGTATCAGCTACATACCAGGCATCACTGAAGCCTCAAATCCCATATCATCTATGGCAGTGCGGAGTTCTTCAGGGCCAACTACAGAGGGGTCATACAGAACTGTTGCAGTCCCTTCAGCCAAAGAGACAGAGACTTGTTGTACCCCTTCCTGCTGGGACAGCACGCCTTCAATGGACTGCACACAGGATGCACAGGTCATGCCAGTGACACTGAGCACCACGGAGCTGCACTGGCCCTGCGCCTGGCTTCTCTGCACCTGGCTTCTCCCAGGAGAGCCAGGGCGAGGACAATGGGAAGACTCGTCCTCGTCACCCGCTCCACTCCCTTCTGCTCCATCAGGAAGAGAAACTTTAAAATTCCCAGGTGGGAGTGCCTCAATGGCCCTCTGTAGCGACACAGGTGTGACACGTGAAGGGTCATACTGTACTTGGGCAGTTTTGTTCTCCAAGGAAACTTGAACACGGTGAACCCCTGGGAGTTGGCCTATATTTCCTTCAATATTCGAGACACAAGACTGACAGTGCATTCCATCTATTCCTAGTTGCAGAGTAGCCATGTCGTTTCCTCTGTGTCCTGGGATCTCAGAGTTGTTGAGATTCTGGTTAGCAAAAGCTGATGGTCTCTTTGTGTTAACATTTTGTAACCGGCCAATGTCAATTGGTCCCAGGCTTAAGGGAGCCACTTTGTTCTTGATGGCAGCTTCAAATCCCATGTCACTGACATGGTCCCTGAGGTCTTCAGGTTGAATAATATAAGGCTGGTAAGTGATGACTGCCTCTTGGTTGCTGAGTGAAACTTTGACTCTCACTACTCCATGTAGTTTTCGCATCTTGCCTTCAATGGAGCTGACACAAGACTGGCAGGTCATGCCTTCCACCCGCAGCTTGACTACTGCCTCATGGGCTGATAAAGACCTTGAAGGCCAGGAGGCTGCCTTTCCCTCTGCTTTGCTGGCCTCAAAGCCCATGTCTCCAATTTGGTGGCAAACCTCTTGCAGGCTAATGACTGATGGCACATATTTCACCGTTGCGTTACCTTGTTCCAAGGAAACTTTAATGTTCATGATGCCCTTCAAACTAGAAATCTTGCCCTCGATGGACTTGACACAGGATTGGCAAGTCATGCCCAGAATGCTGATGGTGCTGGTGACTGTCGGGGAAGGGCACATGCTGTCCACACCCACCTCATAGCCAACATTGTCGAAAGCAAAACTCTGCTTCATTGCTTGTTTCCAAGAGTGAGCAGGCAGAGAAAGTTTAGATAAAATCTAAAAGAAAAAGAAATAACATTTTTTATCCTTAAACTAAGTATTTTCGACAACATCCTTACTCGCCAGGCACTAAGAAACCGGAAAACAATGCCACTGGTATTAACATAACCCAAGGGTACAAGGCCATTGTAATTCCACACAGAGGAAGAAAACTACAAAATGCCCGGCCATGGTGGGGGCTCCCTCTGGTTCTGACATCCTGTGATTCTGAACCTAGAAGTCAACTGTCTGCTTACCTTAGTGAAATGTCCTTCTCTCCTAGCAGATATGAGAGATTTTCTAAGGAGAAAAGGCGAGCCCATGACTTTATACACAGGACACAGCATGGCAGCCTATGACAGGCAGACAGTGCTGGGAAAGAAGGTGCACCAGACACCCCACCTGCAGCTGGTCCCTAAACCCCACCGTTTCAGGCTTAATGTGATATGCTTCAGCAACATGGGAACTGACCTTTATATGTAACACATGATAAAAAAAAAGCATGTTTCTCTCTACTCTTTTATCATCAGACAAATTTCAGTTATGTCAACTGCTTGTGCTCATACTGCTGCACATAAAATGATTTTTCCAACTCTGGCTTTGAGCAGCTTAACAAAAGTTTAAATACTTTTCAAAATGCAAACTATAAATATTAACTTGGCATTGATAATTATAAAGAGCTATTGTTTCAAATCTTCAGTGTAGCACTTCTTATTACAGCAGAGAAAAAAAGGAACAATTAAATAATTTACAGGATATCAATTCAAATGAGTTTCTTGAATTCAATAAATACACTGAGATTTCTAACATATACACACAAAATATAGCTTATGGTAAAGCTGACATGGACATAATATTAACACACAGCAATCAATACTGAAACATATTGAAACACATACTGAAACACCTACAAAACATATTTGGAAAAATAAAAATTTGGAACCTATATGTCAAAAGACACTTTAAATAGATCAAAAGTTGAAATGTTAAAAAAGGCAATATTAAGAATACTAGAAGAAAATATAGGAGAATATCTATAATAACCTCTTGAGTGGGAAGGCCCTGAATATGACAAATAAAACAAAGAAATGCAAAAGTTATAAAATAGAAGACTGATATCATTGATAAAGATAAATAAGGAAATGGGAGGAAAAAAGACTTGATATAGCATATATTAAGTGCTAACACCTATTGTTATTATGGCACTTTCTTGAAGACCCCAGAAACCACCAGCTGTGAGACATCCACCTAGTCATATGGAGAAATTAAATAAAGAAGAAGTAGGCTAACAGAAAAAGGAAGGAGGCTCATCAAAATGAAGTGCCTGGTGGGAGTGGGCCCTTTCTAGAGGGCAATGTTATACTGCCTTTGGAAATAACAATTCACATATTGTTTAACCCAGCACCTACTTCTAAGAATTTTGCCAACAAATGTATATATGTATAAGTATGCAAAAGAAAGGATACAACAAAGACATAAATATCCACAAAAGACTGAAAACAAATTTCCATCAGTAAGTCTGGTTAACCTATTGTATAATGGAATACCACCCAGATCTTAAAATGGATAAGGAAGCTCTATGCTTTCTGAAACAGACTGTTGTCTAATACACTGTTCAGTGAAAAAAGCAAGGCACACAATCTACAGTCTATATTTCAGGTATCTGCTGCTACATAACAAATTGAGTTTAGTGGCTTTTAAATACTGCTCACAGTTTTCCAACCTGGGCAAGGCTGGGCAGGGAAAGCTCATTTCTGCTCCACACGGCATTATCTGGGGCAGCCTGAAACGAGCAAGAGGCTCCACTTCCCCAGGGATGGTCCTTTATCAAGCTGCTGCTGGCTGCCAGGAGGAGGCTCAGTGGAGGGTTCGGAGCACCTGTTTTCTTCCAGGAAACTTCTTCATATGACTAGGTGGAGGTCTCACAGCTGGTGGCCACAGGTTCCGCCAGGGAGCACCACAGTAACAAGCATTTCCAGAGAACAAGGCTCACCATGCCTGCGGTTATCCAAAATCCCACTGGCCAAATCCAATCCCATGGCCAAGCAGTCAGTCTGGAAGACAACTACATAGCGCACGACCACAGGGGGGGAGTTTGTTGAATGGGTCACCAGAGGAGTCTATCACAGTATGTTTCTGTGTGAAATGAGAGACTATAATACTGAACTGGGAAACAGCTTCTTCCGTTACCTGACAGGCAGAGGAGCAGCCCCTCACTTCCCTCCTCTTTTTTATAGCCCAGCTTCTTTAGAGAACACAGGAATGTCTTTGTCTCCAGAAGAAGAGCTGTATGAAAACGAGGCTATGTAAATATGCTAAGGCTGATGTAACTTTGTGACCAATTAACTTGTACTGCTTGGAATAGAAAATTAGTGTAATAAGACCCTGATGCTGTATTCTCCATCTCTGAGGTACTCTCCACCCCTGATGCAGCCCCTTACCCAATCATGTAATCCCATGCTCCTTGTGCCTAAATGAGGTGCATGTAACTTAAGTGCCTCATCTCTATAACCACACCTCTTTCCTGGTTTATTTAAGGAACCCCTGTTTTTTTTTGTTTTTTGTTTTTTGTTTCTTAGGTGTTTTGAGACAGGGTCTCACTTTGTAGTTCAGGCTGGCCCTGAGCTCAGCCTCAAACTCACATTACAGCAATCCTCCTGCCTCTGCCTCCCAAGTGCTGGGATTACAGGCATAAGCCACCACGCCCAGCACTGTGGGATGTGGTACTGGTCGCTACTGGGGTGAGTCTCCACGCCCAGTATTGTTATGTGGTTACCAAGGATCAAACCCAGGTCCTTGTGCTTGCAAGACAGGCGCCGGAACCACTGAGCTAAATCCCCGGCCCGGGATCCCTGTTTTTTATTCAGGGGGCTGACCATTTTGGAAGGAATTTCAGGTTAGTCTTGGCCAGCAATAAATACTTTGCCTCCAAAACTCCTGAGTGTTTCTTTCATTCTCCTGGACTGGTCTGATTTATTTTCTGCTGCTTCAACACAAATGTATCATCTCTGAGACAATGTGCCAGAAGCCACTACTGAGAAGGAATGGGTACTTGAAGGGGTCAGGCAGGTGGCATAGAAGGAAAAAAATCATTCTCATGGTTCAGTGTACAATGCATATGCTTTATCAATTTCCAAAAAAATAATTTTTTTTTTTTAGGTTTTTTTTGTTTTTGTTTTTGTTTTTTTGAGACAGGGTCTCGCTTTGTAGTTCAGGCTGCCCCTGAGCTCAGCCTCAAACTCACATCACAGCAATCCTCTTGCCTCTGCCTCCTGAATGCTGGGATTACAGGCGTGAGCCACCACGCCCAGCACTGTGGTATGTGGTATGTGGTACTGATTGCAAGTCTCCACACCCAGTATTGTTATGTGGTTACCAGGATCAAACCTGGGTCCTTGCACTTGCAAGACAGGCGCCGGAACCACTGAGCTATATCCCTGGCCCTAGACAGGCCAGTTTCTAAAGACAGGAAGAAGGCAAAGCTCTGCAAATAATATTTCTTTATGACACAACTCAGTATCTGTGATGAGGAACAATATTTTAACAACCATTTGGTTTTGAATAGTTTTCAAATGTACACTACGCACATGTTGTCTCTACACTTTTAATTTAGTTCTTCAATTAAGACAACTTTTTGGAGAGGAAAAAAACTTTCTACTAAATTGTACATAAAACAAACACATTTGAAGTAAAGGCTCATCAAACAAAATGGGGTTGAACGAGTCCTGGGAAAGCCTGGCGGAAGTCCTCCCCATGCCTCATTTCCACTGGATTCTTCGCTCCTTGAGAATAGCTGGGGCCTATTTTGCAGGCCCAACATAAGATTGAAGAAGAACTTTCACTAGAACTTGAATTTTAAGTAAACTATTGACAGGACAGACATCAGGATTAGAAGGGACTGTAAACACAAGAGGCCACAGTGGGGGATTCAAATATGATGATTTTTTATTACTTTTCTCGAGAATTTCACCAGTTAGGGCATTGAGTCCACAGTGGGGCAGACCCACAGCTACGGGCCTAGGGAGACAGTGTATCACGGCAGGGAGCGCACAGTACATACAGTAAGCCCAGCTTGCTAGTGGGAAGTCTTCATACACTTTGAGGTCAAAGAGGACTTTTGCGCTGATGGTTGTAGTGCACAGCAGTGCAAAAACCAGTGAAACGGCCTTCAGGGATCACCCAAGGCTACAGACCAATTTATGTAACACAACCAGGATTTAAATCCAGCTCAAAAGTCCAGCAGCCTCTGTATTTTTTAAAAACAACTTTTAACTATGTTAATTATAGGAAGAGACTATAATGCAGAAAACTTCACATAAAACAGCCATTTCCCTCCAGTTGAAAACAGAGCAAACCTGCCAACAAGTGGAGTTGTCTAAGCTGGTTCCTTGACTTCATCCTTTAGCATCTGTCACCTCAGAAACATGACAGCAGGAGATCAACACTTCCTCTGCTTTCTTCAAGACTCCAACCTACAAATACGCTTGAGGGAACCACACTTACCTCAAAACACAGGCTCCATGCAGCACTCTAAATCTGTGCATGAGGCACATCCGTGCTCAGCCTTACCCTTTCTGGGTGACAGACTCAGGAGGAGGGAGAATATGGAAGACTAAGGATCCCGCCTGGTACTTGGAGTGTGAAGCTCAGGGGTAAAGCATACATGCAGGAGGAAAGAAGGAAGGACAGAGGGGTGGAGGAGAGGCACGCCAGGCATCCGGGTGGATGGGTGTTGGTCCCAAAACATCCACTGAAGAAGAATCCACGTATACAAAGATATAGGTGTATGTTCTTATGTATTAACAAATAATAATGAGGTTCTCTTTAGGAGTTATAAAATATTGATTTTAAAAATATATCTATATATTTTCAAATTTTGAAAAATTAAAATAAGTGTTTCATTCATTCACTCATTCATTTCATTTTTTGAGACAGAGTCTCGCTGTGCAGTTCAGGCTGGCTTGGAATCACTACTAGTCTAGGCTGGCCCAGAAGTCAAGGTGAAATTCCTGCCTCACTCTCCTGAATGCTGGAATTAGAGGTATGTCCCACTACACCGGGCCCAAGCATTATTTTCAGTATATGTGCTGCCAAAGAGAACTGCTAAGTGTTACTTTTATAACCAGAAAATGAATGTGGTTTTTCAGTTTATCCAAGGCAACACTAATTTTTTTGTTCAGCTATAATAATTTCAGTAAACTGATATGTTTGCACACTGCTTTGTATTCTAAAGAACATTTTCACATGTAGCTGTTTAAATATGTGCTTTCCCACTCGTGATGCATTCTCCAAGGATACGTCTGATATCTTACGGCGAGTTCTCATTGTGTCAGAGAAAATCCAAGCCCGAGTCTGTAAGCACTAAATGACAGTAATACTAATGCCCACCCTTCCACGGCACCGGGGGCCTGTGATTCAGGGGACTTGAAATGTTAACAACAGTTAGCCTGCTGGTCAGTAACAGGCGACTGTGAGGACAAACATTGCCTCATCTAGTGCTCAAACACTCCCGGGAGGTTCCCGGGACACTTAATATTTCCTCCATGTTACTGACACCTGTTCTCTCACACAGGTCAGGAAAGGGCTTCTACTCTTAATATTTGAACTCTTCCTACATCAGAAAGTCAGGCATTCGTTCAAAAACTTCCGAGGCCTTCTAGCGCCTCCTCGGATCTCTACAGGGCAGGTAGAGCACTTTCTGGGTAATTCTGACTATTTACTTCTCAAAACCACAGCAAAGGAAAATATTACCACCACTACCAAACACACACCTTTATTTTATTTTTATATTTATTTATGTATGGCTATACTTGTGCCATTTGGGTCATGCTGATTTTCTCTAGATAAAAAATATCTACAATTTTGTATGAAAACTCATCTAACAGCCTATACCTAAGGCAAATTCTGTAACCTCCTTTCTAAAAATGCTAATGACTGGGGATACTTACAGCTCAGGGGTAGAACGCATGCCTAGCACACACAAGGCTGTGGAACTGATCCGTAGAACTGCAAAGGTTTCATTAATTAACTAATTAAAATGTTAGCTCCACAACTTAACCTCGCAGTTATCATCAGTTCAGTGCCTCTAGTATCAATCCTCCTTGCTGCAATATAAATCTAGATGTAGTTTATCCAGCTCTTCCCTCATTCAGTAGCCTAATACCGAGGCCTGAGACTCTGCCAGAAATAAGACATAAAGACAAATGCAATCAGTAGCCTAAGACCAGGAGTGTAACTCAGTGGCAGAGCGCTTGCCTAGTACATGTGAAGCCATGGGTTTGATCCCCAGCACTGCAAAAATATAAAATCACAAACCAAAAAACCAGCACCCAATCTTGACCAAAGGGCTCAACAGTGTCACAAGCAAGGAGGTTGAGGCAATTGTTTTGGGGACAGAAAAGGGAGTTTTCTGCATCCTGTAGCAAGTCTGTAGTATCTTCTACCCTCTCCCTTGTGAAAGTGGAGAAAGGAAAAGGATGGACAAGGAAAATAGACAAGTAACTCCTCTCTAGTCTTTTCTTTTCACAACTAAGTGCTTTGGAAAGTCACCAGGCTTAGCCCTGCTCAGAGCAGCTGACTTGATATGGAGGGCAGGAGCCCCCAACCCATTGCCTTGCCTATTCCAACCTTTCTGAAAAGGCATTGTTTAAAGCCATGATTTTACTCTTAATTACACAGACTATATTCTATATTGTATAAGAAACATTTAAACATAAATCCACTAACCATAAATAGCAATTTTAAATATTTTATTCATAGCACTTACTTCTGTCTTTTGCAAGCAAAAAACCACATGAAAGTTCACTTTTCATTCACTATAAATTAGGAGCTCTCAAACTTTCAGGTACTCTTAAAACTATCTCACGCAGGCTATGAATCAAGATTTTAACGTCCCAGTGGAAGAAAACTTGTTATCAGACAAACATGGTGTTAAACCCTTCAGGCTCGTTACCTAACCTCTTCATCTCACTTTTTCACCTCTCACAGTGGGGTTGAAGAGAATCCCTCAGCTGTTAAAAGAATTAAACTGAGTGAGAAAGGTCACACACAAGGTTCCCATCACATATCAAGTGCTAAATGAATTCTCAAGATCACAACTTTGATTTGTAACAGTCTTTGGGTCAATGTGCCCATGATCAGTGAATAAGAATTCAATTGTAACTGACTTCTAGGTTTGATTTTTATAAAAATAATCAACCCGTGACTACAATTTTCCCTACTTGAGGATCATTTAAATTCTAAACGCAATGCTAAATTTAAAAATTGGACTGCAACTTAAAATGGTAACATAAATGGGTATACATCAGATAGAATATTGCCCACAATATATTAAGCTAAAAAGTACAAAGTATAAGCAGTTCTGTGACCCAGTACTCTGGGATGATGAGGCAGAGGGATCACAAAGTTGAACCCAGCCTGGGCAACTTAGTGACTTAGCAAAATCCTGTCTTAGAAATACAAAGGGCTAGGGGTGCAGCTCATGGCAAAGGCTCCGAGCAGCGCTGAGACCAGGGGAGTTAGCTGTGAAAAGGACAAGACATTCTCTTGCTCTCCTTTTCCTTCCTTTACCTTCACTGGACAGTGGGGAGCAGGGAGCAGATGGAGGTTACTATAATTTGTTCCTAAGGTCCAAAAACTTCTCTTTCTGTCCAAAAACAATTCAATCCTTAACACTTGAAAGAAAAAGAAGAAAAACAAAAAGCAAAGTATGCATCACAGCCTGAATAATCTGATTTCACATTTGTAAAAAGAAATATATATTTATACATGCACACATAAACATATACTTGTTCTTATAGAAAAAGAAACAACTGCTCTCATTTTCTTTTTAATTTTATATATTTTCTATGCTCTATTATAAATCTGTTTTTGTAATGAACGAGTATTACTTTTATAATCAGGACCCGAAAAAGAAAACAAAAACCAAAGTTGCAATAGTGCTCATTACAGATTACCTGACTAACCTAGTACTATTACGGCCTTCAAACAACACCAAACACAACTCAGAGCCGGGAATTCTGCTGGATCGGAGGACTTTGGAAGAAGTTCCATTTTGTGTTTGAAGCGAGCTACAAAGTGCTTTCACCACCCTAGAGAGCAGGCTCTCTCACCCCCTGCTTTGCATTGAACACTTTGACCCTGGGGAGTCCAAGACTCACGTGCCCAGGGCCACATCCTGTAATCAGCAGAGCCAGCAAGGCCTCTTCCCCCTCATATCAGAAGCAGCACACCATCATGGCAAAAGTTCAAATCGGTGGCATGCGTCACACCCCACACCTCACAGAGAGGCTCCATTTGTAACGTGATATAAATGGACACTCTAAAGAAACGCTCTTTACCACGTTTTTTCCCCCCAGAAAATGCTTGCTCTTTTACTACCTTAAATACTTTGGCTAAAAATATAAATGCTAGCCCTGGATCTCATAAGTGAGTAACATATGAAAAACCAAATAAAATGCTTTGTCAACTAAGATTCTAAATGATTTAAAACATTAGTTTAGCTATGAGACTAAACACAGTTTAAATGAAAATAAAAACGACATAACAACTTAGAAAGCAAAGCAGTTACAGTGTACTAGGCATGGAATGTGTGGTATTGCCCCTATCACACCTCGCCTGCCCCCAAAACCACTTACCCAGCCTGCAGGAAAGCCACCCCACCTGGTAGACAAGGAACAATTCCACACTTCCTGTTATTACATTTGCCTGGGAGGAAACTCCAAAGGAGGCTCTTGGAATTTTCCACAAATTCACCATACCAGGGAGGGGCAGTAATTGAACTCAAGACCTCCTGCATGCTAGACAAGAACTCTACCACTGAGCCACACAAATCATTTGTTAAGATAAATATATTACAGCCTAATGATATTCTGGGTAAAGATCTAACAGCAAAATGAAGGCTCTTAAAATAAAGAGTTTCTGGACCATCATCCAACTACCAAGAACCTTCAGCATGCCAATCTCTCATAAAACCTATTACAAGAAGCTGTTTTCACAAAGTTGCTTCTGGTTTGGGGGACTTTTACAGCAAAGAACACCAGAACAAAATCCACACAGAGTATCAGTCCCGTTTTTAATAGCAGAAAGGTCATTAAAAGGCCCCATTTTTACAAATTATTGTTCTGCCCTGATTTTGAACACAAGTGACCTGTGGGTTAACAAAATTTACATTTATTTGCTTAAGAAAAGTGATTTCATTTCGCAGCAACATTTTCAAAGTATTTATTTAAGTGAATTATGGAGATTAACAAAATAAAGTACACACTTTTAAAAATAAAAGGGAAAGGACTGGGAATAGAGCTCTTTGGTAAAGTGCCTGCTTGGCTAGCATGCTCCAGGCTTTGGTTCCAGCACTGCAAAAATTAAGATAAATATTTTTTAAAGGGAGGTAAGACACACTTTTGTCAGACTCTCATTTTGGAAAACTCATGCGCACAGGCACTTACAAAATAACCTGAGACTATGAAGCAACAAGACCTGAAATTCATCCACTGTAGAAAAAATGACCCAAGGCTTCTCCCCTACTCTCAGTCCTGCCCCAGACCTTTGTCCCAACTCCTACAGGAGATGCAGAAAAATCCATTTGGGGACCCAGTCCCAGTCCAGGCTGTGGCTGCACTGACCTGATGGGAACTTGTTTCCCAGGTTCCATCCAAAGTTCTCTGTGGAAATTCTGCCCTTGAGGGAGGAGAGCAGGAGCCTTCCTCTGAAGACACTGGCCTGGCCCCAGGGCTCCTCCTGAAGGACCACCGCTTCTGGATGGACAGCAGGGTCACCTGTGGGTCACTCAGAGTCGCCAGGAAGGACTGCTCAGGGTCCTGAGGCACTTCATTTTTTGCTCTCTCCATTGTTACAGCCACAGCCACAGTCACACCTTTGTGTGTGACTCTAAAGCAAGTCCACTTGCTGACTAGGCCAGAAGGAAACGCTTTCAAAGTGTCCCCTCATCAGCGAGGAAGGCGCCCTTCTGCCCAGAGCTGGAGGAGAAGCTGTGTCTCCTAGCCTGGCAGCTCGGGAGGCTAGACACTGCCACGCACCTGTTTGCATTTGCTTAACTGTACGCGTCCGTCCTGCCATCTGGGAGCCTCTCACTCATCACACTGTCGAGCGACACTGTGCGTGTCTCTGCACACGGCCCCCACACGCCTGTGCCCAGCACTGCCTGTACTGCACACCTGCCCAGTGTGTCTGTAAACACACCGCCTAATCATCACCCAGAGCCACACAAGGCTTCCTTTTGGCTACCTGCACACCAAGAAACCTGGCCTGGAGGCAATAAACGGCTATTTCCTTTCTTTACCAAACTGTAAGTGATTTCTTGGAGTAACTTCAGCAGCCTCTTCCGTAGCTCCAACACTGGCAGTGTGCAGAACACTCTGAGAGAGGAAGATTTCCTAGGCAACGAGGCTTGCATTTCCAAGAAGGTATAAAAAAGTTCCATGTTTCCTGCAGCTTTGTTTTCCCTTGGACCAACCAAGTAAGAGCCGACTGCATACACTCGCTGGCAAACAAGGCTCACTCGTCTTTTATATTTGCCACAGGAACTAATCCACCGTTCAGCCTTCTCAGGCTACCGGCTGTTCCATGCGAGGATTAGTGGGAGACACAGGATAGTGTGTGAGCCAGGCAGTGTCTGGCACTGTCAGGCGGGGCTGCCCCTTCCCACCCACCCCTCCAAGAGACAGAACCTCAGCGCTGACGAACAAAGGAACAGCTCCACCAGCAACTGAGCCTGGCACCCCCTTGGGTTCTGTCCCCAGCATGAGAAACAGAACAATAAGAAATCTGTTCCTTTTATCCTCCTTCCCCTCCCCTCCCTTCTTCCTCCCTCCACTTCTAGATTCCCTTCCCTCGTTTTCATTATTATTATTATTCTTTTAATTCAAGTTTGCAATTATGATTATATTCAAGATATGTTAAGTACACGTATCTACTCGCAACGATGAATGTAACCATCCTGTACTGAAAATAGGTAACAATAAAATAAATCCAATCCAAAGAAATCAATAAATCTGTTCTCTTTGAAGCAAGATGGTCCTACCACTTGTCCATTCACTAAATACCCTAGGAAATTTCACTGGCCTTTTTTCCTGGTGCATTTATTCCATGAGATTCTGACAGCTTGTTCATCACCACTTCTGAAACGCGTTCAGGGCAGCCAACTGCTCCAAAGCGTGCCGTTTTTTTTTATCTTCCAAGTGCTCAGCCAAAAACTAAGGAACTTTGCTACAATTTCCAATCCAGAGCCCTCAAATGGAAATGTACATCTGACACTAAGGCCTCCGGCCATCAGCCAGCACTACTGAGGCTCCTGATTACTCAAAGAATCCTGCTCACTTATCTCCTGCTCCTGCAACCTGAAGCAGGATTGATCAGGATTTCTACAGGCCACTGACTCTTGCATACTGGAAAACATAAGTGAATAACTGAAATTTTTCTTTTTTAAATGTTTTAAAATACAATTTTAGCCATTTTAGCTGAAATGTCTCCCCAGAGACCTAATTGCTTTCAGTTGTCCTTTAAAATGTGAGTTCCTATTCAACACATCCTTAACTTTCCTTGGTGACATGGATCACTACAGGAAGTATTTCTGCTATAGCTATGAGTGGCTGCAGGGATCCAGCTCGATCTGACTACCGTCATCTTCAGTTTTAACTGCTGTGACTGCCCCTGAGTAACTTGGTCGGTATTACCTGCACAGCTTCGCAGCAAACTATAAAGAGACAAAGCTATTAGGGTGACACGTAGAGCTTTCCAACCTGAACCCTGGCACTGTCATCACCAGGAAGGTGCCTGACATCTCTGGTATTAGCTGGAAACCAGCAGGTACATTATAACCTGGAGGAAGGTTCTTTACTCCTAGGTTATACACCCTTTCCTTTTGACCCAAAGCAGGATCCCACTGGTCTTGCATTCACCCAGGACCATATTTCTCTAAGCTTCCAACAATACGCACCTTGTCTGGCTCTCTCTGGTCTCACACCACCTTGAGGTTCATTTCCATGAAGTAGGATCAGAGTTTTCTGGAACAGTGGCTTATAAGGAAAGTATGTTGAGATCACATGTATAAATGCTTCTGAATTTCCTAGCACCACAAACTATCAAAACTTCAAATATTTTACTATCCAAACCACTTCTAGACCCAGAACACAGCCAGAAGAGTGGGTTAGCGCAAGGTCAGGAAGGACAGGAAGGCTGGATTTCATCCTATAGATGGTGGAGAATCACTACTTTGTTTTGTTCTTTGTCTTTTCTTTTTATGGGGTATTAGCGATGAACTCAGAGCCTCATGCACTCCAGGGAAGCACTCGATCCCTGAGACACATTCCCAACCCCAGCAGGAGTTTTTAAGTTGAAGATTTACAGGATTTCAATATATGTGATCTGGAAATACAGTTCTGACAGGAACAAAAAAAGGAAAACTCAGAGGATGGCGGCATTTACAGGGTTGATGAGTGGCAGGCAAAACATGACAAAACAAACGGGAGGCCCTCCAGACCCAGGAGGCTGTGTGAACAGGATCTAAGGGTGATAATCTGGTCTGGGCACACAGTGACTGAGAACTGAGTTGAGAAATGGTGAGAAGAAAACAGGTCTGAAGGTGAAACAGCAAGTTTTTCTGTTTCCCTAGAAGTGAAAAGACCTGCAAAACAGCAAAGGCATGACCCACTTTCCCAGGCTAGAGGATCAAGCCTAAACTCCTTTCTGGCACCTTCCCCTTAATCTAAACCCACTTTGCCCCTACCCAGCTCCCGCCTAATCTTCTTTATCCTTTAAGCCTCTCAGCGACTCTTCTCCATTTGCTCTAGAAGAACGAGCTTCTTGTCCTTATCTCAATTCCCACAACACTACTATCAAAACTATCTTGTGCCTCAGGTCCTCTGGCCTGTCGTTCCTGGAGGACAAGTGTCCTCTGTCCTCCAGACTGCATCTGCTTCATTCTTGTTACTGCCACCTGGGAGGGTTCAGTCTCAAGAAACAGTAAGATTCTACGACTTAAGAATCACCCGTCTAGCTGCTCAGAGACTTAACACCACAAAGGCAAATGTCAGATGCTAAATATACTTAAAGCATGTTTAATTTAATTATTTATGTAAATAAATTTGTATGTATGGACCATACATACAATCAAATTATACTTTCTACCTAGAATCTCATGGTGTTTTTCTGTCCCCTTTATTATATAGCAAACTCCATTATTCTCTCACACATTCCCACGAGACCTTTAAATATCCTAAATTATCCTGTTTCTCAAACAGGCAAATTTCACCAGCCATTTTCCAAAATAAAATTCATCTTGTTCACCTCTTATGTAGCACCTCCCAGTCTTTGTGAGTCTTTTCTATATAAAAACGAAAATCCTTTTGGTGTCCTACACCATCTTGCAACCTGAGAAGCCTGGGCCCACAGGCAGATGGGCAGCTCAAGTTTCCATGATCCTCCAGGACAAAGGGCTGTTCAGGGGAGGGACACTTGGTGAAAATACTTCAGCCTTCAAAGATTACCTGTTCCACCCAGTAGAGAAGCACAGAGGGCAGAGCTTTTCAGAAAAGCCTTCCAGCGGCCAGAGCAGCTCTGCCAAAGGAACAGGAGGAGGCCAGGATCCTGGGACAAGCAGGACAGTGGAGGCTGACACAAGGACGCACGCTGCATGGAAGGCAAGGGCAGTACAGACAGCACATCCACTTGCTCTCAGGGGCCCACAGCCCATCCTCCATGCTAGGTCACTTTTAGCCCTACAGCCAAATATTTTAAGCTTATGCACGAAGAGAGCACAGGAGGAACAGAGAATTATTTAGCCACTAGGAGAGAACAGTAGAGGGCAGCACTAAAGTATTGAAAAAAAAAAAATCATAGAAACTCCAATACAAGAGTGCAGGAGGGACAGCTTCAGGTTGGTCTTGATCCCACTGGGTAAACAGCCTGCTGATTTCCAAGACTGACATAGCCACTGTCGTAAAACCGGACACTAGCTTAAGAAGAGGAGGCAGAGGGCCAAGGATTTAGTTCAGTGGTTCCGGTGCCTGCCTTGCAAGCACAAGGTCCCTAGTTCAATCCCTGGTAACCACATACAATGATGCCAGACACCCATATTCCCAGCACTCAGGAGGCAGGGGCAGGAGGATTGCTGTGAGTTTGAGGGTGGCCTGGGCTACATAGTGAGCTCAGGGCCAGCCTGAACTACAAAGCGAGACCTTGTCACCACTGTCCTGGAGAGGTTCCTCAGTATCTTCTCATGCTCCCATTCACCTCACTCTTCAGTCTCCTCACCATGGATCCTACACTTCCTCCCTTATTCCTCAGCGCTCTAAGCCCTCTCTCTCCATCTCTTCTCCGTCTCCACCTGAATTGACTGCTCCACCATCGAAGGAAGCCATCAAAAAATGGGCAAAGAACCTCACGCTCTGGCAGGTGCCTTTCCTCCCACTACCCAGAAGGCCCTGTGCTTGTCCCCAAGGTCAGCCTCCTGGTCCCCACGCCCTCTGGTTTTCCTTCTGCCCCTACCCTAAGCTCCAATTCCATTCTCCAGCAGAGCCTCCAAGTTCCCAAACCCCTAAGTGCTGGAGTGGACCCCACCTCTGCCCTTGCACCTCTTCTCACCTCTACTCTCTCCCTGGTGACCTCATCCAGTCCCTTAGAGATACTATCTGTGGGGTCCCCTGAGGCTAAACAACGCTGGCTCCATCAAGGCAGCACATAAACAGCGCCCCCTCCCCACAGTGATTAAAGGAAAACAAATAGACAAAGACTACCCCCTACAGGGCTGGTTTGGGGCAGTTGAAAACAAGGAAGTGGGTCTGTATATAAGGGCTGAGAGTGCTGGCAATAAAGGCTTCTCCACAATTTCGTCTCCTCGTGATGACCCCCGCCCGTGGTTCAATGCCAGATGAGTAGCCCTCGGGAACAGGACCCGACAGCTGGAGGTCCCACCGAGATCTGGCATCGTGAGGACTTGCCACTGGGCCACCCCGGGCTGGCACAGTAAGTAGGGGTGTATTGAATTCAGGACCGTCTCACTATGGGGTCCTCCCACTCTAGACAGGTTATGGAGCGGCAGGTCCGCCTCCTCCTGCAAGAAAATGGCACTCCTATTAAGGCAGAGAGTGCCTCGCTACTAGTAGAGACTGCCGATCATTTCAGTCCTTGGAAACGTGGGCAAGGCCATCGTCTCTTTTGATGGCACACTGACCAATACCACCAAAAAAAAAAAAAAAAAAAAAGGGGGAATTGAAGCTGTTTTGTTTCAGGCTGTCTGAACACGAGGAGTAGTTTGCAGCACGACCACAGAGGCCTTCCGATTGGCCCACACGCTCTGTTTTGCTACTGCCTCAACGACCAACAGCTACATCTTGTACGTCAGGCCCTCCTGGCGATGGAAGCTGGAGACCCCTCCTCCTACATTTGGCTCAGTACGATGGCCAGATAGTTAAAGACGGGTAAGAAGGCGATGCAGCACTAGCAACCTAAGACAGGGGTATCCGCCAGCGCCGCTGGTACACCCGATGACGGGTAAGCAGTGAAGTGCATCGCCCTCAACCTAAGACAGGCACTGGTCGAGCCTTTTGGCGTCTAAAGAAGCGGGGAGATGTGGGGTCCCCTGAGGCTAAACAACGCTGGCTCCATCAAGGCAGCACATAAACAGCGCCCCCTCCCCACAGTGATTAAAGGAAAACAAATAGACAAAGACTACCCCCTATGGGGCTTGTTTGGGGCAGTTGAAAACAAGGAAGTGGGGCTGTATATAAGGGCTGAGAGCGCTGGCAATAAAGGCTTCTCCACAATTTCGTCTCCTCGTGATGACCCCCACCGGTGGTTCAATGCCAGATGAGTAGCCCTCGGGAACAGGACCCAACACTATCTTTCGTAGTCTAATCAGGGTGCTGTAGCAAAATATCTTAGACTGGGTAATCTATATACAAAAAAGTATTCCTCACACTTTTGGATGGTGGGAGCTCCAAGGTCAAGGTGCCGGCAGTTTTGTATCTGCTTAAGATTTCTCCCTACTTCAAAAAAGTTCCTGACTTTCTAGGTGCATTCTCACATGGCAAAGAGCAAAGGAGATCCTGCAAGCCTCTTTTGTAAGGACAGTAATCCCAATAGGTCTGTCCTTAAGACCTACTCTCCCCTAAAATCCCCTAATACCACTGTAGAGTAAAGGGGTCTACTGGTGGGGAAAAGCCTCATTGGCTTTCCAGCAAGTCCTTACTAGAAGTTAAAACTTTACTGGTAGAAACAGTTAACAAAAGGGAACGGACTGACTGCGGTTCAGGGGAAGCCTAGTGACTGAAACCAAGATAGCTCCTCCTCCTCACCTCAATAAAATACAAAGGAAACAAAAGGGAGAGGGGAGGCTACTAACTTAAAGGAAAATATATAAAAAATATATATGTACTGCACCCTGGGGCCACTCTATTGCTACACTAGATACACATACATCCTCCTACCTAATCATTAACTCTGAGCAACCCTGTCTATTAAGACTTCTCCTAACCTGTATGACCCTGAGATGGACAAGGGAGCAGCAGGGACACAAACAAAACCCCACCTACGAACGTCAACATAAGCCATGTGCCTGGGTAGGGTCTTGAAGCCTGGGATCCACCTATGACACTCTACAGAGCCAATCAAGTTCCAGGTAGTGACCTGGGAGGGAGGGTCTTCATCCTCTGATAAAAGGAAGCCAAGGAGAAAGCGACTATCTCCAAGAGCCCTCTTGCCCTCCTGTCTCTTGGGAGAGCTTGTTCTGTCTTCTGGGGTTTTCTGTTTTTGTTTTGTTTTGTTTTTCCTTCCTGCAAATAAAATGTCTTGTTTTTTAAACTTCCTCTCTTATTTGTTATTGTTGCCAAGTCTGCAGTCCCGGTACGCTGTAGAGTGGTGCTGCACATGTCCAGATGCAACACTATGCCCTGGGTGGCTAAGTTCCAAGGTAGGAACTGGGAAAGGGGGACCCTCACACTCAGAACCCCGCAATACTTATAGCCAACTACTCTCAGACTCCATCCACACTTACTGACCAAAATATTTCATCACCACCTTCCATGCTGTAACGGTAAGCACAGAAGACTACAGGGACCTCCTGAGTATACTGGGGATGAGGTTGGGTCCCGTGGATTTATTGGGCATGCCCCATAGGGTAGTATCCCTGGCTAAGGGTGTGGGGGTGGCCCTGTCCCTGTAGCCAGTCTCTGCCTGAGCCCCACAGCTCTGCAGAATATCCTTCAAAACCTAAGTAGAGGGAGCCAGGCCCCTACAGCTTTTGCACATCTGCAGAGTTGTAACCACCACAGTGTGGAGGTTCCACCCTATACCCTTTCAGAGTGGCACCCCACCTCACACCAAATCCCACTTCAGATAAAGTTGGGGTGGTGCCTGAATTTAAGTGGTGCTAGGGACACAGCCCCAAAGTCACTCAAGACAGATCCTTCCTTAAAACCTTTCTACCCTGAAGGGCCTGGCAATCAAGGCCTGGGATGGGAGTGTGTCAGACGCACAGATCTCTGAAGTGTTCCCGGATCTCTCTTCTTTGTGTGGGATAGCATCTGGCTTCCTTCCACCATGGGCATCCATGTACTTTTTATTCGTTAAGGTTTGATTCCCTTTTGATTATCATCTGTCTTTACTCATTCTCCTCCTGTACTTTACTGCGAGCAGTCAAAAGCCACATGGCATCCTATGTACTTTGCTTAAGGATTTATTCTGTTGAATATCTTAGAGTATCACATGCTTTGCATGAGGCATGAGAATACCAGCACAATTAACCTAAGTTAGAAGTGCCTACCTCCAGTTTTAATAAGATATTTCTCACTTGCTGTGTAAGACCTCTTCACAATGGCCTTTATTGTTTATTATTCTACCAACATTCTGGTCATGACTACTCAAGAAATCTCCAAAAAGACTCAGATTCTGACTACAGCTCTCTTCTTTTCAACTATCATCCTGAACATTTTGTTCATAGCAATCTAAGCTTTCTATTCAACTTCTCCAGACTCTTGTAGTTTTGACCCAGGTTGCAATTTCAGGCACCTGCTATAATAACACCCCACTTCTCGGCACCAATTTCCACTTGTGCTGTTATTAGGACATAACAGACTAAGTAACTTAAAAACAGTAGATGTTTATTGCTCATAATTCAAAAAGGTGACAGCCCAAGATCAAGGGACCAGTAGGCAGTTAAACACTGGCAAGAGCTGTTCTTTGATTAAAGATGGTAAGACAGCAAAAAGACATGGCTTAGGCTGCCTGAGAAAGAAAGATAGAGTGGGATCCAAGGATCTACACACCTCTGCCTCTCAAAACACCATATATACAACTTCTTGCACTCCCACAAGATGTGGATGGCATAAAAGAGATGGGACACCATAAGGAACTTGCTGTCATAACTTTGTAGGTTTCCCAAACCTGGATCTTCCAAACCAGGGTGTACTTTTATTTTTGCTCTTTTTGTCTTCTGTTTAGCCCAAATTTGTTCTACTGAGCCACTCACTTCCTTATCCCTTTACCCCCCTTATTTTTCAAATAAACTTTTGGCATCATTTTTGGCTTGTCTCACATGGACCTTTGCTGCAAGAAACTTTTGGGAGGCAGGACTATAACAGGAGGAACAAGGGACCTTAGCTGATCCAAGGCAACATGGAGGCCTGTCCCTTACTGCAGCTACAGGAGGAGACAAGGGGGCTGCAGAATCAATTAGACCTTCTTGCTCTCTCCCCCTCACCACAGCCCAGATAACCAGGTTCGTGTGCAGGGTACACTGAAAGGCACTGGATGGGCAAAATCAGCATGCCAGTGCTGGTGTGCCCACTCTACTCGGACATGCCTCAGCAGTGGGAACAGGGCCCCATGAGTACACAGAGCTGCCGGACTGGAGCACATGGGGCCCAAACACCCCTGGCTGTGAGCTCTGCACTTGCTTTCCTTGGGCCCACTACAGGCAAAAGGCACTAGTTGAATGAACTTTGCTCTCTCTTGGTATAAGAACCAACCCGAGGCCATTGCCTCCGGCTTTTGCCCTTCCTTGTTTAAAGAAGATATGTAAAATACCTCTGCCTGGTCCTGAGCAGAACGGCATTTAACAACACTGAAAAACTATGTAAAGTGATTGTGAATATATAGAGCCATCCACATTCTTAGTCCTTTTTCCATCAGAATAAATGCAAGTGATGTTTTTCCCATACGGTCTGGGAGTAACTCAAGGAGGTAGTTAAAAGAACTTTGCTTGGGAAAGTTCTGCCATTACCTCACTGGAGTTGAAGGACCAGGCAAGGCTAACAAGTGGCTCAGCCCGCTTGTTCCTACTGAGTTAAAGGGTCTGCTATGAAGACAGAAGCCCTCAGGGGGCTTTCTCCTGAGCTTCTGTGTTCTCCTACCAGTATCACCTAAAGTTTAGACACAGACACATGTGGAGTCCATCTAAGGACACAGATGCCACAGGAACCCACCCTGAGTCTCCTGGACCCAACGTGTACTTTTATTTTTTCTCTTCCTCTTTTCCTCTCTTGTTTGGCCCAACAACTGCAGAGGCAGTTGCTCCCTTATCCCTTCACCCCTACTTTCCAAATAAACTTTGGTACTGTTTTTGGTTTGTCTCACTCAGTCTTTGTTCGAGGTGAGAAAGACCCAGAATATGTTTAGTTGGTGAGCCATCTCTCAAGGAACTACCCACAACAACGGTACCTTGTTGCTTTGTCCTCCTAGGAAAGGACAGCATTTTTAATAGTGGAACAGATAGGAGAAGCAATAAGGGACAAACATCTTTCGTGAAGGCCTTGGACAAGGGCACCAAACCCCTTCTCAGGGGTTCCACCTTCGTATCTCAATCATCTCCAAAAGACTGCATCATCTGTGTTCACAGCCACCGCCCTGCCCCCCCATTAACATCTGAGCTCCGCCTCCAGTCAGATCACCAGGGTCATAGCTTCTCATAGCAGTGTGAACCTTACTGTAAACTGTACATTCCAGGGATCTAGGCTGCATGTACCTTATGAGAATTTGACATGTGATGATCACGGGTGGAACTGAAGCAGCGATGCCAGTACCAAGAAGAGTAATTATCATGTACTTCAAGTATATACTAACAACTAAAAAAAGAAACAACCCACCCCCCACCACCCTGCACCAAGTCTGGGGAAAAAGTGTTTTTCTAGAATTCAGTCCTTGGTGACCAAGATTCAAGAGCTCTCCTCTTAAAGACTAAGGAAGAAGAGGAGGGGAAAATGGATAACAGCAAATGGGAGACACAAGGTAATAGGAAGGATTATTAGAACAAAAGCAAAGTGAATGGTTTCAAAGGGAAAGGGCAGAGGAGAAGGATTGGCCAATAAGAGCATCAGACAGAGAGAGGAAGAGTTCAAGATTACTGGGAGAGGACATGGCTTTGAAAACAAAGCAGGCCTGCCACCTGAATCCAGAAACAAAATAAAAGTAGGTTGTACGTCTAAATAAAACTTGAAGAGCAGCTGGGTAAAGCCGAGCAGAAAGCCAAAGAAAAGCATAACCAGTGGAGTCGATTTCCAGGAGGAAATCTGTCAAGAGTAAGGCAGAGCCCAAGCCCAGGCATCCCACAAGCAAGGACCACTGAGGGTCACACTGGGTTGATGAAGAACAAGAAAAAGGTATTGGCAGGAACAGCTCAGATATGAAAGCTAGCAGCTCCCACTGTGTGGCTGTCTGAATTTCTGGCACTGGCAAAACTGCTAATGTTCTCAAAGGGCAGATTTCACAATTTCTGGTTCTATTTGACTAAGGGTATAGCTCAGTGGAAAAGTTCAGTCTCTGACACCAAAGAGAAAAGAAGAGAAGGTGGAAGAAATAATTAAGTCATACTTGCAGGGCTGGGAACTAGCTCAGTGGTGCAGCATTAACTAGCACGCTCAAAGGCATAGGATCCATGCTCAACATTACCACACCCCAGAAGGCCACTCTGCTGGCACTCTATCTTTATCGTACAAATCTTTGTTCTCCTCAGATTTTCTCTTTTAGCTTAGTTTTTTAAAAAAGAAAAGAAGAAACTCTTGGTACTGGACGTGTAACTCAGTGTTAGGGCATTTGCTTAGTGTGTGTCAGGCTGTGTTTGATTCCAGCATGACAAACAACAAACAAAAAAAGCAACAGACATTTCAGAATTTAACTTGGGAAAAAAAAAAGAAATTTCACCTGGTCATGATTCCAATTTCTCCTATAGATAAAAATGATACTAAAACCACCTGACCTGGATACTTCCTTGATATCTACGCTGTGGTGTAAGTGGTCAGGGATCATGTCACTAGCCCATGACCATTCTTCTGACTTAGAGAAAAACTCAAAAAAACATTTAAGACTCCACTTTCTCACTCCCTTACCTTCCAGGCTACTTAGAGCTGCACCATGAGCTAAGATTCCCCTGGCCTGGGGCACTCCGGCCCCTGGGGTCTAGACAGCCCATTGTCTCTGAAGCAATGCGCCATGAATCAGGACAGAACAGACTTGATTCGAGCTTTTCCCCTTTTCATGGCTTGTGCATGATGAAGGAATGATCGCATTTAATAGCCTCCAAGTGATCTTCCAACTCTCACCCTTCACTCCTGTGTCCCGCTCCTCCC
This sequence comes from Petromus typicus, assembly GCA_004026965.1. Classification (NCBI taxonomy): domain Eukaryota; kingdom Metazoa; phylum Chordata; class Mammalia; order Rodentia; family Petromuridae; genus Petromus; species Petromus typicus. The sequence goes on from PVIR01002426.1 coordinate 70,050, forward strand.
CAAGGGGACCTCAGACTGTTTCCCCATAACCTAACTCCAGCTGGTGGGGTAAAGTTTAAACTCCTAACCTGATCCAGAGGGCCTTCCACAATCACTCTCCAGCCCTGCCAAGCCTGCCCAGCCCCCAAGAGCTTCTTTCACTCTCCACGTGCTCCCTGTGGCACCCTGCCCCCATGCTATGAAGTCCAGTCCTGTCAACACTGCTCTATCTTCCGGACCACCGCAGCACCGCCTCCTCATCAAGTTCCTCCCCTGGGCCTTGCTCCCAGGAAAAACAGATCATTCTTCCCAGTGTAAACACCTGTCCCAGCACCTAGGACACACAGGAGCCTACCTCTCTTCATCTTTGCATCCCCCAACTGAGCAGAATGAGACAAAGAGAAGGTGTTGTATGTTTGTGGACTGAATCCTGAAGGACCAGGTCACCTGGTCAATGACATCCCACCAAGAAGCCACTGAGGAGTAAACACTATTGAAATCATACTATAATTGATTCACTCGTCCACTCCCTTTTCATACTACAGTGAGTAATTTTTAAGTGGTATAAACTTGGTCCCTACTTTTAACGACATAAGCCAAATTTATTATCTTATATAATAATACCAGCTCGCATGACAGTGCTAAGCAAGTTTGGAAGTTATTATGCTCCTAAGAAAGGCAGAGTAGGGCTGGGGATTTGGCTCAGTGATTCCAGCGTCTGCCTTAAGTGCAAGGGCCTGGGTTCAATCCCCAGTAACCACATACAACAATGCCAGGCATGGAGACTCACACCCACCGGCAATCAGAACCACATCCACAGTGCACAGCATGGTGGCTCACATCTGTAATCCCAGCACTTGGGAGGCAGGGGCAGGAGGATTGCTGTGAGTTCAAGGCTAGCCCGGGTTACATAGTCAGCTCAAGATAAGCCTGAACTACAAAGCGAGACCCTGTCTCAAAATAAGAAGATGATGAAGAAGACTGAGTCTAGGTCACCCTGAACTACAAAAGTGAGACCCTGTCTCAAAAAAAAAAAAAAAAAAAAAGAAAGAAAGAAAGGCAGAGTGGCCTGACCAGGACTCAGTCATAGATCTGTCTCTTGCAAGATACTCTGGGCAAGTTATTAATTTCTGCCTTGGTTTCCCTATCTATAAATGATAATAACGCTCACCTCCTGTTTTACTACTTCCCCTTCCCTCTCCCTGCTCCAGCCACTTGGACTTCCTTACAGTTTTCAAACACTAAGGTCATTTTTTATCACAACATTCCAGCACAAAATGGGTGGGGCATTTCTTCATGTCAACAATTTTCCAACCTTTCAGATGACGACTGGCTACCAATACTACCTGGAGTTAGCAGAACGGGTAATGCCTGCTGGGCTCAGTCCCTCAAGACTGCATCTTCTGACAACAGTCACCAAACTTGAGCTGACTAAACTTTTAAATGACTAGCCACCCCAAAACTTTACAGTGAATACTGGGCTAGAGTGGCAAACAGAACTCAAGAAAGCACTTTACATACCATCACCAGGATGGTATGGTGGCAATTAGGCCCTCATCTTAAAGCTCTACAGGGAAACTTAGGTGTGTTAAATGGAGCGTATTAGGAACAGCAAAATAATTCTCCACCACCCAAGAAATTTCAAAGATTTTAGTTGTGCCTGAAATATAGGACAAAGATCAAATGTATACATTAGATTATCACATTTCTATCTTAGGACATGGACACTTTGCAGTTTCCCAGCCCAGAAAACCTCGCTGGAAACTGAATCATTCAGGCCTTTACTCCTCCCCTAGAAGCACTCTCTGACCCTGAATTTAAAATAGAATCTTCCTTTCCACCCATTCCCTGCCTCAGGTCCCTACCTGGCTTATTTTCTTCACAGCACTAATCAGTCCTATCTGAAACAGCCCTGTCTATTTACCTCCTTTTTCGTTGTATTTCCAATGAGGACATAACCCCCATTGAGAGCTGAATTGTGGACTTACCTAACCCCCAGTGCTGAGGATTTCTAACACATAGTACTCAAAAAATACTTGTTGAACAAATGATGACACAGAATAATAATATCTACATCAGGGCTGAGGGTGAAGCTCAGTAGTCGAATGTATGCTTAGTATATCCAAGACGGAGGGTTCAATCACTGGCTCAAATAACCAACCAAACAAAAACACCTCACATCACAGGGTTTTAAGGGCAGGGGTGCAGCTCAGTAGTAGAACACAGGACAGCAAGACCCCAGATTCAATCACCAACAGGTCTAAGGGATGGGAGTTGTGAGGACCGAAGGAAAGTGTGCCCACCAAGGGATGTATGTGCCTAATACAATGTTTCCACATAGTAAGATCCACAATGTCTAGCGCTATTACGGAGGGATCCAAAAGAAGGTGAGGTTAATGTGGGCCAAGGACAAGAGATTTCTGAAAGGTCTTGTGCTTGATCTGGCAGGATAAGGATTTTTCTTTCCAGCTGGGCATTTATCAGGCTTGGATTTATCTCCTTTTCTGCACCAGACACTCTGCTCCAATGTGTGCTGTCTTCACATCCCTGATCAAATGCTGCCTTTACACTATTAAGAATTATCTTTGGACCAGCCATCCATTAATGTGCTTATCTTTCATTTCCATACCACCAGAACTCAGACATAATTTCACTATTACTAAAGAGCACTTGGTAATACTCATATTACTGAATTTATTTCAGAGATGTACAGAAAAGCCACAATCAATTCTTTAGTCCAGTTATCCAGGTTTAGTGTCTATACTAAAGAAACGATCAAGAGTTGGCATTAAATGTCATTTCCAAAGATCAAATGTAAAGTAACAGCATGGTGGCACACAACTGTGAGCCCAGCACTGGAGAGGCTGAGACAGGAAGACTGCCTCGAGTTTGAGGGTAGCTTTAGTGAGTTCAAAGCCAGCCTGGACTACACAGCAAGCATCTGTCTGAAAAAGAAACTAAGAGAAAAAATAGATCATGTCTCCTCTTTTTTTTTTTTTTCTCAGTACCAGAGATTGAACTTAGGACCTTTTCAGTCAGGCGACACGCCACTAACCTAAATCCCCTGCCACTATGTACACTTCTGAGAGGAAAAAAAAGGGCAGAGAGAAAAAAATCAGAATGTCCACAGCAAAGGAACAACAAATTGTAGTGCATCGATCCTATGTAGAGATTAAACTGAGTAAGGCATTCGGTGAAACAATCTCAAAAATACACAGCATGTGATTTTACTCACCTAAAAATATTTTAAAAGGTCATACAAAAAACCTAGATTTCTCTGTGTGAGTACACATATCACGTTAATCACTTTATTAACTCTTCAATACCTTGCCTAAAATACGGGTTTGCAATAAGCGTTTGGTGAAGATATCCATACATTAAGAAAAGGACCGGAAATTGTCTGTCATGCTAAGTATTGTTATACTGTTGACACGTAAGACACATTAACGTATTACTTACATAATTAAAATGCATTTACTAGTTATATTTTAAACTGCAGGACTTGGATATAGACCTTAAAGAAATCCAGGCACCATACTTTAACTTCCTCAGGGAATTAGGTTTGAACAATTAAGGCTCTTACACAGGACACAACCTTCACCCAGCCTTTCAACAGATGAAAAGATGAAAAGTTCTGAGTTACCCACTGTTCCTGAACACCTGGACCGGCACGCCCTTCCCAGCGAGCTTTGCTCTCGAACCGCCACCCCGGGAGCGAACTCTCCGGACCTCCGCGGTCCCTGCGCCGGGCGGAGCGAGTCCGGACCCGGGCGGGAAAGGGAGGAAGCTCCCAAACTCGTGCACGCGACGCGGGAAGACAACTCACTTTCCGACTGGCCTCGCCTCCGGCTGTGACCTGCCTCTCCTGCTCAGGCATCATTTCCCGAAGACACAACTGTGCTGTAGCTGTTTTGGGGCTCGGATCCGCCCAGAGCCCAAAGGTCACCTGGCGGGAGGCGTGGGGAAGAGAAGCGCGATGTTAAAACCCTGGGAGCAGAGCGACGGTGGTGTAGGCATCTGTCCGGCTCGACTCCACCCGAGAGCCGTCAGGGAAGAGGTCTTCTGGTCTGGGGTAACGTCGCGAGGCGCCCCAGACCTGGCGGGGCACTGAGGGCGCGGGGCAGGTGGGCCTGACCCTCACCCACGCCAGCCAGCACCGCTCTCCCCGGCTCCGCTACCTCGGGCTCCGCTACCTCGGGCTCAGGCGCTCAGGACTCGGTCCTGCGGTCTCCTCCTTGGACGGGGGAGGGAAGGCGGGGCAGCGGAGGATGCAGATCCGACGGCTCTCTCACCGCCCAGCACAGGATTCGGCGTGGCCGGCTTTGGGACCCCACGCCGGGATCTGGGACGCCGCAGGTCGTAACCGCTGCGGGAATGGACTCTGCCCCCAGATGATCGATCTGCAACCCCCAAGAGCCTCCCATTGATTTCCACTGGGCCGTGGGCTCTTGAGCAGGGGCGAGGGCACCCGAGCGGGTCTTCTAGTGGGGGAGGGACCGAGGGCGGGAGCGGCAACTGCCCACTACAGGCCACGCCCCTCCTCACTGCGATACCGCCCATCCAGGCGGGGTCCGTGAGCGCGAGAGGAAATTAAGTCTACTCCCCGACAGCTTCTATTGGTTAGGAGGCCGTGGGAAGCTGACAAAACCAACCAATCGAAACATATCACTGGCTCATGAGGGCGGGGAGAGCGCCGCAAGCTTCCTAAAGAGCCAATAGAGAAGAGGAACCAGAAAGAGCTTCCTGAGTTCGGGAGTCAGCGAAGATGGCGGCTGCCAAAGGTAGTTGGTGTGTGTGTGAGTTGCTGAGGTGAGGAGCCGGTAGATTGGACTTGCAGGCGATGCCTGTCCGGTAGTGATAGTTGCCGGTCCATTACGGCTTAAATCTGCGGGGAATGGCTTCTGTTGGCATGAATTTAGGATATTTTCTTAGGTTAGTGAGCGGTCTTTCTCTCCTTTGGGGTCTCCTCCATAGGTTGGTACAGACTAGATCTAGTTCAGTGTTCTTCCCCCTAGGGGACCACATCTGGGCGCTAGATTATCTAGTTTTCAATTACCAGCGTTTTCCCGCCTGCCTCACTGCTAGCGAATGAGTCGTTTTCTTCCTTGTTTGCAGTTTTTCCTTTCTTTTCCCAGTCCAGTTAGTCCATCATAAATTAACATTCTTTCATTGCCCTTTATGATTACTTTCCAGTTTGTCCTGTCTCTCTGCTGAGGATATTAGTCCTTCCTTCTCATATGTTTAGCTGCCATTCATTATAAAGTTGTGGGGTTTTGTTTTTGCGGTAGTGGCAGTGAAACTCATATAGGCAGGCGCGATCCTTCTGCCTCACCCCGCCCCCGAAGTGGCTGGAATTACGGGCGTGCATTTCCACGCCCAAATGGCTTTTGTATTTATTAAATTTCTCTGATGTAAAAATGGTTATATAAAATATTGCTTTTATTTTTAGTACATACGTGAATTGTTTCTTGTCGAAAAGTTAGGGGTAGGTAAGTAAAATTCACTAAGAATTCTACCATCTGGTGATAATCAGTTAACATTTTGGTTAAAAACATTGACTTTTTTCCACTTTGATGGAATATTATTTTATCTTAAATCCCTTGGCCTGCCTACACTGATAAAATGAAGACCTTGCCAGTGGTGGTGAACTATGGCAGACGTGTGCCCACAGCAGGCACGCCGAGCCCTCTGTGATGACGTCACGAATTGTATGGGTTGTTTTTTCCATACTAAAACCTCAGTATTCAACTCTAATTGTAGTGTTGGCACGTTGCGATAAATAAGTGGGTTTAGGGCCAAGGATTTAGCTCAGTGGCTCCGATGCCTGCCTTGCAGGCTCAATGTCCTGGGTTCCATCCAGTAACCACCACACCCTCCAGCGTGTCACCACACCCTCCAGCAATCAGTACCACGTACCACAATGCCAGGCGTGGTGGCTCACGCCTGTAATCTCAGCACTCGGGAGGCAGAGGCAGGAGGACTGCTGTGAGTTCGAGGCAAAGTGCAAAGCCAGCCTGAAATGTGAGACCCTGTCTATAAATAAATAAATAAGTGGGTTTGAGTTTGGACACTGGGTCTGTAAAAAGTCTGCCATCAATGGCAGTGTATCCTGTTTGGAATGAAATTTATAATTTACACCATAACTTCCTGAAAATAAATAAATATATATATATATATATATATATATATATATATATGTATGTGTGTGTGTATAATTTCACCAAAGTTAATATTTAATAATTTAAACATTATTTAAAATATTCTGAATGAGAAAGTCTTCAGAACCTCTTGCCTTCTATGCCAGACAGAATGTCCCAAATTCCTGCTTTATACATTATTGCCTAAATATTTGCTGAATGACCCACTGTTATATAGTTACCTTTTTAAAAACCTTTTGTTTAAACACGGATAAACAATGTTATATATTTGATTTATATTTAAACAAACTGTAAAATTAATAATTTTGATGTGCAAGTACTATAAGGTAGATAACAAATTTGCAGGACCTGTGTCTTCAAAACTAAGTAGACTGAAAGGACTGGTTTAATTTTAGTCAATAATGTGGTAATTTTAAAATTTTAAGTACACACTGCATGTACCCACTCAGATCATTTGAAGGAATTTTCATAAATCTGTTTTTAAATAAGACAAGCTTTTAAAAATGTGCCCTAAGGCCACAGGAATTTAGCCCACCTACCGGCCAGTACCTCCCTTGCCTCCCTTGCAAGCACCAGGTCCTCAGTGTGACCCAGGTACCACAGGGGGCAAAACAAAAATTTGCCCTAGAAAAGCAAACTGCTCTACTGGTGTATAGTGTTGCTTTTATAAATTCATATATTCCAGATGTTACATAAATGACAAATCTAAGTACTTCTGTCATTCCTTTCACTTTTCTAAGATAGTGGTTTCCAAAGATAGTGGTCCACGGACCGCACAGGTTCAAGACATTTTCAATGAGTCATAAGGATCAAAACTGTCATGATGTTAAATTAGCATTCACCTTTTTGACTAGGTTGACATTTACACAGATGGCACAGAAATAGCGTGGAAATACTGCCTCTTAGCACAAATCAGAATAATGATGCCAAGCTGTCATTTTGTTTCACCACCGTTCACTTGCTAAAGCCAATTTTAAACAAGAGTGTCTGTGATACGCCAGGCTGAGGCAGAAGGATCACTGAAAGTTAAAGTCCAGCCTAGACTACCTAGCAAGTCCCTCTCCCAAAACAAAAATAAGTAAAAATAAATCTGTGATACAAGATACAAATAACTGTTGTTGTTAAACTTCAATCCTTGACTATATATCTCTGTAGTATTCTGTATAACAAAATGGAAGCCCTAAGTAGCTGGGACTGCAGGTGCATGCCCCCTTCCTGGTTAGAATTCTGAAAAAAAAAAAATTGCCACCCCTGATGGCATATACTTGTAGTACTGTTTACTTGATTGGGTAAAACAGAAGGAATAGGGCTTAATTTCGGTCTGGGTAAGCTAGTGAGTCTTTCTCAAAAATAGCAACTCAGTGGTTGAACTCCACAAAATGAAAAAAAAAAACCAATATTTTCTTAGCAAGCTCACATTATAAAAATTCTCATTTCTACTAATATATAAAGTGAATATTTTAAAGTTGCCTTTAATTTGTAGTATTTTTTTTAAATGGGCATCAGATTGATTTTTCACTTTTTCTTGTTTCAGGTTTTTTTATTCATTATTCTTCCCTGGACTAATTGTGTGTGGAATTTTATGTGTACATTTGGTCATTGCCCTTTGGGGAATTAGACTGCTGCTGCAGAGAAGGAAAAGGTCTTTGTCAGCCAGCAAAAATGGAAAAAACCAAATGGTGATTGCATTTTTTCATCCATACTGCAATGCTGGTGGAGGAGGAGAAAGAGTTTTATGGTGTGCCCTGAGAGCCCTCCAGAAAAAGTATGTATTGGTCTTTCTTAGTTAATTTGGTACATTGTTGCCACTACCAGAAAAAAATCATTATCCAGAAATTCATCTTTCTCTCTTACCTTATTCATTTCTTGTTTCAACTGTTTTTTAATAAGAAAGTCTTTCTTTTATCAGCCGAAATGCTTCATAAAATCATATTGAATTTTAGGGCTGATATGGTGGCATACTCCCAGGTCCTCCAGAAGCTGAAGTAAGAGGCTCATTCGAGCCTAGCAGTTCAAGACTAGCCTGGGAAATATAGTAAGACCTTGTCTCAGAGAAAGGTCAAGCTTTTAAAACATTTTTGCATTTGTCACAGAAAACTCTGAGCACTGCTTTGGAATTATGAATCTATATAAAGATATCTTTAGTGAATTTTGGTTATTTATAAGAACTTTATTAATATTTCATGGCCATTTTTATACTGAGAATGTTAACATATTTTTTATTTTTGCAGTATGAGGGTTAAACTCAAGTCCTCATGTATCTTGAGCAAGTACTGCACCACTGAGCTACACACTTTGTCCCTTAAAATAAAATTTTTGAATATTCCTAAAAATTAAAACCTCTCAGGCTGGGGATTTAGCTCAGTGGTTCTGGCACCTGTCTTGCAAGCAAAGGGCCCGGGTTTGATCCTTGGTAACCACATACAATACTGGGTATGGAGACTCACGCCCAGCAGCAACCAGTACCACATACCACCGTGCCGGGTGTGGTGGCTCACACCTGTCATCCCAGAACTCGGGAGGCAGAGGCAGGAGGATTGCTGTGATGGGAGTTTGAGGCTGAGCTCAGGGCCAGCCTGAACTATAAAGTGAGACCCTGTCTCAAAAAAAAAAAAAAAAACCTCTCATTGATAATTTAGCATTTTTGTCAGTGTCTTCTCTGTCTTAAATCTTTCATGGAATAAACAGCAAAAACCAGAAGACAGAGAAGCTTAGTCTGATCCAACTACTGCAACAAAATGGCTTAGACTGGGTAATTTATAAACAACAAGTTTATCACTCACAATTCTGTAGACTAGAAAGTCTAGACAGGAACAAAGCCCCTGCAGATTTGGTATCTGGTAGGGACTCTGCCTCATAGCTTGCTCCTTGCTATATCCTTATGGGGTAAAAGGGACAGATAATCTCCCATGTGCTTTTCTTATGAACGCACAGGGTACTGGGGGTAGGGATAGTTGAGCCCTGAAGCGTATGCACAATAAGAGTAATGAATTTACTAACTCATTGTGAGTCCTCTCTTCTCAAAACCCACATGTTGGGAATGGAAGTTGACACGTGAATTTTGAGAAGCAGACATTCAGACCATGGTTTCATTTGCAGAACTAATAGTATAGTCCTTGAACAGTAGAAAACTTAAGAAGTAGGGTCAGTAATTTACATGCATTGAAAAAACACAGTAAAAAAAAATTTTTTTTTTCCAGGCATAGTGGTGCTTACCTATAATATCAGCACTCTGGAGGCTGAAGCAGAAGGATTGCCTTAAGTTCTAGGCCAGCCTGAGCAAGGTAGTGAGTTCAAGCCCAGCCTAGATACTACAGCAAGCCCTCATCTCAAAAAAACATTTTTTTCTAGTGTAAAAATAAGCATCTTCGTGATTGTAAAAAAAAATATCTACAACTTTTTGCTTGATTTTTGACCTAAACTAATGGCATTCATAACTATTATATCTGTTGTAGGTATCCTGAAGCAGTTTATGTTGTTTATACTGGTGATGTTAATGTTACCGATCAACAGATACTAGAAGGTGCTTTCAGAAGATTTAACATCAGATTAATCCACCCCGTGCAGTTTGTTTTCTTAAGGAAACGCTACCTTGTGGAAGATTCGCGCTATCCTCGCTTCACACTGCTGGGCCAAAGCCTGGGATCTATTTTCCTTGGTTGGGAAGCACTGATGCAGTGTGTTCCTGATGTTTACATTGATTCAATGGGCTATGCGTTCACACTCCCGTTGTTTAAGTATATAGGGGGTTGCCGAGTTGGCAGCTATGTCCATTATCCCACTATCAGTACTGACATGCTCTCTGTCGTGAAGAATCAAAGTGCTAGATTTAATAATGCAGCTTTCATTACCAGGAATCCTTTTCTCAGCAAAGTAAAACTCATCTACTACTATTTATTTGCTTCTATTTATGGACTTGTTGGTTCATGCAGTGATGTCGTCATGGTCAATTCTTCTTGGACCTTAAACCATATTCTCTCACTGTGGAAGGTTGGGAATTGCACAAACATTGTTTATCCACCTTGTGATGTGCAGACATTTCTGGAAATTCCTTTACATAAGAAAAAGACAATCCCGGAACACTTACTGGTTTCTGTTGGCCAGTTCAGGCCTGAAAAGAATCATCCTTTGCAGATCAGAGCCTTTGCTAAATTGCTGAATAAGAAGGTAGCTGAGTCGCCTTCTTCAGTTAAACTTGTCCTCATTGGAGGTTGTCGTAATGAAGATGATGAACTTAGAGTAAACCAACTAAGAAGTCTGTGTGAGGACTTAGGAGTTCAAGAAGATGTAGAATTTAAAATAAACATCCCATTTGATGAGTTAAAGAAATACTTGTCTGAAGCAACGATTGGTCTACATACCATGTGGAATGAGCACTTTGGAATTGGTGAGTTTCTCTTCTAAACAGTTTGTATGGTGCTGTAAGATGTACTCCTTACATTTTTTTGGTAACATGCTAATTCTCTAGAAGTCTATATCAAGTCCTAATTCTCTTGTTCTAGTCTTTCAAGTATCCTTTGCTCATTTGAGGCCCCATAAGGCAGTAGCTAATAGTAATACTTGCGCTAAGGATGCGTCTCTGTGGCCAAGTGCTTTCCTGGCATCTGGGAGGTTCTGTGCTCAGTCCCCAGCTCCCATGAAAAAACATTTTTTTCTTGACCACTTACTGTGTGCAGGTCGTTGTATTGCAACTTCTTATAAGCATTATCTTGTTTAGCCCTCTAAAGGTATCCCATATTATTCTTTTTTGTAGATACAGAAGCTCAGGCACAGAGAATTGTAAAAACTGCTCAAATTCAGTCATACAGGAAGTGGTAGGGCCTGCATTCACTGACCCGGGTCACCAGTACTCTTAACTGTTTATGGTTCCCATCTGTATACTGCGTCCTTTTCTAATCCTACTGAATGTGCACTTTAGAATCTCTAGGTGGGACAAGATAGAGCTGCTTGGGTCACTCTGTTGTACATCAAAAGCTGAGGCCCGCTGTCTCCAGATGGGTATCTCACAGTAATTCTTTTAGTCTTTTATGGGTTCTGCTTCCAGTATTGGAATGCTCTCCTCTCGCATCCTTCTGCCAAATGTCACTATAAATGCTCAATTTAAATCTTGCTCTTTAATGTTTCTTTTATTCTTCTATCTATTCTAGCAGAAATTGCTGTCAGACCTCATACTTAGTACACAGTTGATACTGCTTTGTGTCTAATCTGGTTCTGCAGTATTAATCCAATGCCTGTTTTATTCATCAATCTGCTAGTTTTTAGGAGAGAACAAGACAATACTTGACCAGGGATTTAGCTCAGTGTTTCTGGTGCCTGCTTCTTGGGTTTGATCCCCCACAACCACATACAGCAATGCCGGGCGTGGTGGCTCATATCCGTAATCCCAGCACTCAGGAGGCAAAGACAGGAGCACTGCTGAGTTCGAGGCTGAGTTCAGGACCAGCCTGAACTACAAAGTGAGACTGTGTCTCAAAAAAAACTAAAAGTCATTACTAAGGTTCAGCAAGAACTTGTTGACCCATCTTCTGCCTGGGATCTGAACTCCTGTACCTCCTTCCACTGGTACTTGCATCCTGTGCCAGACACTTGGGAGGGAGGGTGTGAGGACTGATGAAGATGCTTTTCAGAAGCTTCCAGACCTTGGGTGGCAGCAGTGTACTCCATAGACATCTGGTGTCCTGTGCCCCCGTGCTTGGTGAGAAAACTGCAGTGATATGAAACAGCTGAGAAACACTAGCACACTTACAGGGGTAGGCATCTGTTACCCACTGACATGTAACACTCAGGTTGGGGCTGAACAGTATTTAGAAGTTGGCCGGCCAAGAGGGGAGAGTGCCCAGCATAGGGAATAGCGGTATGACTGGAGTGACAGCGGGGACATCAGCAGGCACCTTAAGAAAACCAACTGATATGGCCAGAGACTGAGGATTGTAGGGTCAGACACCAGAAGGGATATCTGGACCAGGCTAAGCAGTGGGAAAAGACGGAAGGCGTTTTTGCATTGCATTTAAAGCTTTCAGTTTTCTAAAATTCACTGGCTGCATCGTGGGGAATAGAGTGGAGAGGGGCAGGGAAGGCGGACTTGGAAGGCCAGAAGCTAAACTGGCCTGCAGCCCTGGTGAGTTTGGTGCTGGTGCTCTGACCATGGTAGGTGAGAGTACTCTAGACCTATTCTGAGGTAGTGTAGAGCAGCACCGGCTAATGACTGCATATATCAAATGAGGAAGGGAATGGAGTCAGAATGACCATCTGGGACTTTTGATTTAAACAGCTAGGCAAAAGCTTGGCTTTCTCTCATATGGAGAGTTCAAATGCAGGGGCAGTCAGTGGCCAAGTCAGTGAGAAGGGTTTGAGTTGACAGTGGGACACATAAGTATGTGTGTCCAGTAGATCATTGTCTCTAGGAATCTGCTGTTGATGAGAAGGAGTTGTGCTTGCCCAAGGACTGAAGCCCTATGGAAATAGATATAGAAGAAAATGAAGGGCTGTGAACATGTGCAGACTCCAGTGCCTTGGAGACCACAGAAAACAGTGTTTCAGGAAAAGGAAAAAAGCAACAAATTCTCAAACTGCCTAGATTCTGGGGGAACATCAGGAGGTCATCCATGGCCTAGGGACAAGCAAATTTCAAAGGAGAAAGGGAAGCAAAAGTCAAAAGTGCTAAGTTAAGTGTTTAGTTTAAATGAGCAAATGGAGTAAACATGAACCACACTGACAGGAAATGTATCTCTGAGAGGGAGGAGAAAGAAGGTACCCGGATGGAAATGTGACTTGAAGTGGGGGTATGTGTGTGTGTCCTTCTTACTGTTGCGAGCCTCAGCTGTCTTAAATGCTAATACAAAGGGGCCAGGAGAAAGGAGAGGCAGCAGATTATGGAGGGAAGAGGAATAACTGATCTGTGGAGGTCTCTGAGAAAGTATGAAGGGCTGCTTACCGGCCTCACACAGAATCTGAGGCACTGAATGGCTCTTTACAGGGATTCTGCTGTTCAAAGAATGATTTAGCTTCTCTCCAATGCACCTAGGATGACATCAGCTCTGCTGGTAATAAGTCATTTTCTGAAGGTCTTAATTCTCCCAGGAATACAGGTTAGAAAGGCCAGCTGAAGTATTTATACCTTCTCCTGCATTCGCCTCCTTTTAGTTCATCCCTGCTGCCGAGCACAACAGAAATGGAGATGGTAACAGAAGCACCAGCAACATTATGTTTTGCTAAGGTGGTTCACATTTTTCCTTTTTTCTGCTAATGTATTATTAAAACTTTATGATTTCTATCCCTTGTCTGTATTAAATAAGAATGAAACAGCCTTATAGTAAAGCTTCAGAAATTGAAAACTTAAAATCATTCTGTTTGCATGACACAAGTTAAATGAACAAATTTATAAGCATCTGTGTCTCTAAATTTCTCATGAGTCCCAAAGAAGTTTGAAGGTTTGTGTTCGTCCTCATTCTTGCAGGCTCACTCAAAAGCATAAAGAACTATATTGGTTTGTCCTCCCTTTCTCAGGAGTGGTGGAGTGTATGGCAGCTGGCACGGTTATCCTCGCACACAATTCTGGGGGCCCAAAGCTTGACATTGTCGTTCCTCACGAAGGAGAGGTGACTGGCTTTCTGGCCGAGAGTGAAGAAGACTATGCTGAGACCATGGCCCATATTCTTTCCTTGTCAGCAGAGAAGATGCTGCAAATCAGAAAAAATGCACGTGCCTCTGTAAGCAGATTCTCTGATCAGGAGTTTGAAGTGACATTCCTGTCATCTGTAGAGAAGTTATTTGAGTAATGCTGTATCTGTATAAATAATCTTTATATAAAGTGGTTGGATCCAATGGTATCCCTCTGTAGTACAACATAGGATTGGCATGTGCTGGGCCCAGTGTTCAGTCCCCAATGCAAAAAAATGATAAAACAACTAAACACCTTCATATGCAAATATTTTTCTAAATTCATTCCCTATTAAAGTCAGTATGAGTGGTGTTCTCAGCAGACCTACATAGACAAAGTATTCATTTCAGTGGAAAAGTCAAAATTGCCTGAATAGAAAAGGTAATCTTATATAGCTCATGTAAAAAGTTTAGTATTTGGTTCAAATACTGAAAAAAAATCAGCTTTTTTTTCATAATGAGTTTACTGAAAGAGCACAGGTATAGTGAAAACTACCACTAAATCAAAGCCAGCATGGGAGAGGAAAAGATTCATACCATTATCATTACTGGACACTTGGTGGACAACTCCACCACTTCAGGCCATCTGATTACAAGTGCGGTGATGTCAACAAAAGAACCATGGAAATATTTAAGAAGGAGGCTACTGAGATGGGGAAGTGTTCCTTCAAAGATGCCCGGGTCTTGGATAAACTGAAGCCGAGAGTGGTATCAACGACCACTGACATCTCCCTGTGGAAATTTGAAACCAGCAAGTATTATGTGACTATACTTGATGCCCCAGGATGCAGAGACTATCAAAAACATGAGTATGGGCACATTTCAGGCTTACTGTGCTGTCCTGATTATTGCTGCTGAATTGGTGAATTCCAAACTGGTATCCAAGAATGGACAGACCCGCAAGTACGCCCTTCTGGCTTACACGCTGGGTAGGTGTGAAACAATTCATTGCTGGTTTTGACAGAATAGATTCCCCTGAGCCACCCTACAGCCAGAAGAAATATGAGGAAGTCATTAAGGAAGTCAGCACCTACATTAAGAAAATTGGCTACAACCCTAACAGTAGTTCGTGTGCCAATTTCTAATTAGAAAGGTAACTACATGCTGGAGCCAGGTGCTAACGTCAAGAAATGGAAGGTCATTTGTAAAGATGGCAGTGCCTATGGCACCACACTGCTTAAGCTTTGGATTGCATCATACCACCCACTGGCCTAACTGATAAGCCTTTGTGACTGCCCTTCCATGATGTCTAGAAAATCGGTGGTATTGGTCTCATTCCTGTGGACCAAGCAGAGACTGGTGTTCTTGGACTTAGGACAGTAGTCACCTTCACATCAGGCAATGTCAGAGCTGAAATAAAGTCTGATGGAATGTACCATGAATCTTTGAGTGAAGCTTTTCCTAGGGACAATGTGGACCTTGATGTCAAGAACATGTCTGTCAGAGGTTCGTCATGATGGCAAAAATGACCCATCAGTGGAAGCAGCTGGTTTTACTGCTCCGGTGATTTTCTGAACCATCCAAGCCAGATCAGGGCTGGCTATGACCCTGTACTGGATTGCTGAGCTGAAAAAAAAGTTTGATCACTGGACTGGTAAGAACCTGGAAAATGGCCCCAAATTCTTGAAATCCGGTGATTCTGCCATTATTGACACAGTTCTAGGCAAGTCCATACATATCAAGAGCTTCTCTGACTCCCTCTCTGGATCATTTTGCTGTTCAAGATAAGAGACAGACACTTGCTGTGGGTGTCATTAAAGCAGTAGACAAGAAGGCTGCTGGAGTAGTTGAGGTCACCAAGTCTGCCCAAAAAGCTCAGAAGGCTGAATGAGCATTGTATTATCTCCATCATCTGTCACCCCAGCCCTAATCATTGGTGGGAGACTGGTCTCAGAACTGTTCCTCCCAATTGGCCATTTAAATTTAACAGTAGGAGACTGGTTAGTCATAATAATACATCATAAAACCTTCAGAAGGAAAGGGAAATGTTTTGTGGACCATTTGGGGGTGTGTGTGTGTGTGTGTGTGTATCGGGGGGCATTGAGACAGTCTCACTAGTGAGTTCAGGCACTGTGTAGCTCAGGCTAGCCTTGAACTCGTGGCAGTCCTCCTGGCTTTGCCTCTCAAGTGCTGGAATTACAGACCTATACCACCACACATGACCAAATCAACATTTTTTAATGGAAACAACTTGACTAAAAATATGTAGCAGAATTTTGAGACCTATTAAAACAAACAAAAAAAGTTTTAGGGGCCTGGGATTTAGCTCAGTGGTTCCAGCGCCTGCCTTGCAAGCACAAGGGACCAAGTTCCATCCTGGTAACCACATAAAACAGTGCCGGGTGTGGGTACTCACATGCCCACCAGTAATCAGCACCTCATACCACAATGCTGGGTGTGGTAGTTCACACCTGTAATCCCAGCACTTCGGAAAGGCAGAGGCAGGAGGATTGCTGTGAGTTCGAGGTTGGCCTGGGCTACATAGTGAGACCCTGTCTCAAAAAAAAAAAAAGTTTTAAAAGCTGAAAAATACACATCTGAAACAAAAAATTATAATCTTTTTGTTGGTGTTTTTCAAGACAGAGCCTCACTATGTAGCCCAGGCTGGCCTTGAACTCTTGATTATCCTCCTGCCTCAGCCTGCCAGGTGCTGGAACCACAGATATGTGCCACCACACCCAACCTGTATAAGAAATCATACAAAGTACTTTTAATTAAAGGTGACATTCTACAGTAAATGTCTGTGCAATCTTGTCTTTACGAGTGCATTACAACTCAATGGATTCTTGGTTCCTAAGCCAATAGTGAGGGATTAATACAAATTTAACTTCCACTCTGAATAACTAGCAAGATGATCCATATTTTTCAGTACTGATTTTCACATCACTTTAAGAATCAGGAAAAAAAATTTTTAGAGGTTTTGTTTGTTATATTTCATAGAGGTTTGGTTTGGTTTTACAGTATAGGTAGTTGATATACTGAAACCAGGACTTCACACCTTAGGTAAGTAGCACTCACCTACAACTCCACTTAAAAATTTCGTCTTAGAAAATAAAGGAATAGGTCTGGGGATGTAGTTCAATGATGCTGTGCATTTACTTGGCAAGCACAAGGTTCTGAGTTCAACCCCTAGTCCTCCAAAAATAAAGAAAAGAACAATGTATGGTAGGTAATTAATTGGCGCTCTAGAATTATTCTTAACATTTTGAAAAACAATGTTTTAGTTTGGTTTCAATTTTTGGTGCTAGGATCAAACTCAGGGCTTTGTACTAGGTAAGTATTAGTTATAACATTGAGCTGCATCTCCAACCCCCAGAATTCTCTGGTACATTTAAATTCTAAGCAACATGGTGAGTCAATCTTTTAAATGTACCTAATGATTTCCTTAAAAGAAAAAAAACCTAAGCAGGCTTATCTAATCTTGTTCCCAGAGAGTATGGTCAAGAGTTGGAACTGGCTGATTGCTTTTTATTTCATTCCAGCATTTTTGGATTGGCTTTGCATTAACCCTTCAGAGGTCCATGTCTCAGGGGCTGGAAATCAGCCTTGACTCATTCAAGAGTCTGCCCAGGCTGAATGAGCATTGTATTATCTCCAGCATATGTTACCCCAGCCTTAATCATTGGTGGGAGACTGGTCTTCATTCTTTATGAATCCCCATTTCTATTTGTAAATCTTGAGATGTTAATATACATCCTTGTTGCCTTTTAGAGTTGTGATACTGAAATGGAAAGTATAAGAAATCATACCAGGTACTTTTAATTAAAGGTGACATTCTACAGTAAATGTCTGTGCAATCTTGTCTTTACCAGTGCGTTACAACTCAATGGATTCTTGGTTCCTAAGCCAATAGTGAGAGATTAATACAAATTTAACTTCCACTCTGAATAACTAGCAAGTAAATAATGTGTGTGTGTGCATTGGTTATAAGACCTAAAGGTTTTGGCCCTTTCTGGCCTGCATAACACCTAGTTTAGTGAACTGACCCCTCAGTCTATATTTGGATTACGATCATCTGAAAAAGATGTATGCAAAATTGCAGGCTAACAATAGCCTTCTCTCAACTGTTCATGGATCCAGCCAGCCTCATTTTCTACTTTCAGTTGCTGTGTGTTGTTGATCAAAAGAGCAATACAGACAAGCCCAGATGGGACACACCAACATAGCTTGGTGTTGGAGATCATTCGTTTTTACAAAGAAAAACTGGAAATTGAAGCTGGAAAAAAGCTTACAAATTATGTAGCCTAATTTTACCTTATCTTCAGTTTTACTGACATGAGCAATTTAAAGAGTTTCTAGGCTCCCTCAGTGTCACAAAGCTATGTAATGACAAATTCAGGCTTATAAGCTGTTTTTATGACTTTTTGCCAGGCACTTTTTCTTGTTATAGCTAATCTTTGAGGTAAGATGGATGATTTTTCCTACTCAGCCCCTCTGTGTACACACAAAAAAATAATGGAACCAAATTTAAGGAAATGGAACAGAAGTAGAATATATAGAGAAGGAAGAAAGAATTCTGCCTGAAAGAATTCCTTAAACCATTCTTAAGCTACTTCTTCAAAATGAATTTTATGTGTCACAAACATAGTATAAAATGTGATTTGCATATATTGTCATTTCCAATGTTACTAATATGATACGCTTATTTTTTTCTGAATGACTGATGTTGTGAAAAGTGTCAAAGCACTGTGTCAAGCACTGTCATCTGAAGAACTTCTGGATGATTTGTTAAATTCCTGTAACATTTCAGTTTTGAGTGTTTCAAGAATACTGTGTTTTGAACCCACAATAGAAGGGGGGGTTCACATTCTTTTTATATCATTTGGTTTTTGAGACAGGGTCTTGCTATGTAGTTTAGGCTGGCTTTGAACTCACTGTGTAGCTCACATTAGCCTCGAATTTGCAGTGATCTTCCTACCTCGGCCTCCCCAGTATTGGGGTAACAGGAATATGTCACCACATCCAGCTGGTATCCATTCTTACTTCTAGTTGTGCACTATAAAGTATATGTTATATAATCTTTATATAATAATCTGTATCTTAACGTGATTTAGATCTAACAGGCATATAACCTATGAGTTTCTAAATATGACAAGTCATTTTTCATCATCTTAGGTATGTTTTCCAACATGGTACCTTTTGTACTCTTCATGTAGTCTTCCAGTGTACTAGTATTATTCCACATACCAATAAATTTTGTAAAAGAAAATAAAATTCTGTCTTCCCTATGATACCTAAGAATTGGTTTTTAAATTTATATTAATAAATATTTCAGCCATACAAACAATTACAGATATGCATAAGCTTGCTTTTGTTTGGTGCTGGGGATTGAACCCAAGGTGTTGTGCATTAGCATGCACAACATGTGCATGTGCTCTACTACTGAACTGTACCCTGGCCCTCAGACACTGTATTTTAATCATTTCAAGAACATTGTAAATATCCTGTAGGCAAAATTACAGGCTAACAATAGTATTATCAGGCTGGGGATTTAGCTCAGTAGTTCTGGCGCCTGTCATACAAGCGCAAGGGCCCAGGTTCGATCCCCGGTAACCACATAAATACTGGGCGTTGGAGACTCACTCCAGCAGCAATCAGTGCCACATACCACAGTGCCGGGCTTGGTGGCTCACGCCTGTAATCCCAGCACTCGGGAGGCACAGGCAGGAGGATTGTTGTGATGTAAGTTTGAGGCTGAGCTCAGGGCCAGCCTGAACTACAAAGCGAGACCCTGTCTCAAAAAACCTAAAAAAAATATATAGTATTATCAGTGGCTTCAGAATATCTGTTTATTATGTAAATATGCCCTAGACACCAGGATTGATAGAAATAAGTGAGAGTGTCTGCTAAATCTGTTCTGACAGAAAAGGCTGTTCTGTTATATAATTATACAAGCCACATTTGGTGTCTGTAGATTACCCTACTCTGCCCACTGCTCCTCTGCTCTTTCCCTGCTCTAAATCTGAGGCCACCCTTGGCTTTGGAGTAATGTCATTTCCAGTACCATAGTACTGTGTGCTCACTGGGGCTACACAGACATACTGCCAGACACTGAGAAGGGACACTGAAGGGTTGATATACTGATTGGTACCATTTAAGTGATGAGCAGTCTGATAGCCATGATACACAGGTAGCAAAACACTGATTTTTCTAATAAAATTGATTAAACAGCTAAGTTTAGTGGCACATGACTGTAATCCCAGAACTGTGCTATCTCAAAAGAAAACTAAAAGCAAATGCATGTAAGTCTAATTAAGTTGTTTCAGTTTAGTTCTTTTAGCCAGATCTAAAACCCAAGCAGAGTCATCAATTATTTCTCAGCATGATTTAAGTAATGTATACAAATTATCTAAGGTGGAATAGGGGCTAAACCAGGTTGAAAAACCTTACAGAGAGGTGTATTTAGCATAGTAAATATATTCTAATTAACGGCAAGGAGTTCAAGGCTTTAGGATGAATAAGATTTGGTTGCTGTTACCTAAAAGATTTTAGCCAAGTACCTAATATTCTTATCTGTCAAGGTTTTTTTGTTTTTTTTTCCTTGCCTTTGATGGGCTTGGTCTTTGAGTTTTGGGGGGGATTATCAGGTTTCCCTTCCCATTTACAAAATCTGTTCAGCATGAACACAACATTCACGAAGTCTGAACCAATGTAGTGAAAGTAAATAAAGATGTACATACTAACCATTGACAGAATTGCACAATAAATGATGCTCCATCCCTGTGGACGAATTGTTACCCAGTCTGCAGTTAGCCCAACAGTGAGGACATTTTAAATAGTCAGCAGCCTCATAATGCATACATAGTAAGCATTCTCCCTAAATGAGTAGAATGTAATTCTGCATCACATTGAAATAGTAGCCCTCAGATGTTACCGGGAGCTAAAGCACCAAACACTGAACATAGCCCTGGCAGATGACTACTAATACTTACATTCCCCACATTTAGTGAAAAATGCACCAAATATACGTACTAAGTAGATCTCAGAACAAGCCCACGTCATTGTTGATCTCTTGGTCCAACAGTTTACCAGCCAATGTGCTGTTTTAATTTTATTACAGAGCAGATATTTCAGATTCCACTATGCAGAAATAAAGCCAACCTATCCCTCCTAGTAGCAGACATATCCCTTAGTATTTAAATTAATATCTGTTAAGTCCCAGGCATGTGTTCAGCACTGAAATTATGATCAGTATGAAAAAGTTGAGTTTCTGCCTCAAAGAACATACAGTTTTAATGAGAAAATACATTAGTATTTTTTTCATTTAAGAAACATTTTTGACTCTGTGCTAAGAAAGACCACTATAAGATAGTAAGACCAGGGCCAGGGATTTAACTCAGTAATTCTGGTGTCTGCCTGGCAAGTGCAAGTTTCCAAATTCGATCACCAGCACCACATACCACAATGCTGGGTGTAGTGACTCATGCCTATAATCCCAGCACTCAGGAGGTAGAGGCAGAAGGATTGCCATGAATTTGAGGCCAGCCTGAACTACCAAGTGAGACCCTATCTCAAAAAACTAAAAAAAAAAAAAAAAAAAAAAAAAAGATACAAAGACTAGTTATAGTCCTTGCATATTATACAGTTTTATAACCTATAAACTTGAAATTATTAAGAAAAATTCAGTAAGACAATAAAACTTATTTAGTGCATGATCAACATAACATGCCTTTTTCTATCAGTCAAGATAAATTTCAATCAAGTTGGAAACCAAGAATTTCACTTATATGGGGCTGTGGCAGTTAATTGTGTCGATTTGAGTAAAAAGTGTCCCACTAAATTGGATCTGCATAGTTCTAGGTGTGGAAGTCCCACCGTAGGGAGAATTGTGTCTAGAAAGCTATAAAGGGAAATGAAGGAAGGCTTGCTTCTGTTTCTTCAGAGGACTTCCAATCTTCCCCTTCCCCTTCACCTTGAATGTCCTCTTCAGTCTTCCATTGTAGACTCTTCAGCCTCCAGTACAGACCCTTCAGCCTTCCATCAAAGACCCTTCAGCCTCCAGATATGACTCGTACGATGAGCTCCTTCGGATTTCCAGCATGCAGACAGGCCTTTTGTACTCTTGCCACCTGACTTGGGTGGCCACTGTAAGACAATCTTGTAAATTCTTATATAGTTGTGTATCTTGCATTAAGTCTGTTTCTCTGATAAGCACCAACTACTACAGTGTCTTATAAAGGTTGCAGTCTGGAAGATACTAAATTCAGGAAGTCAAAAAAAGGTGCTCCAAAGTTTTACCAAGTGTTGGTTAATAACTTAAAATGCAGGAGAGGTTGTCAGTTACATCTTTTGCTGCTCAGGAATTAGGATTGGTGAAGCAAATGACAGAGACTGAGCAGTCTCAGTGCTGTGGCAGAATAAGGGGAGTAAAGGTTTTTTTCCACATGCTATTACAAACTGGTAGGTGTGGTTCCAGAAGGTCAGCATGTTCCTCAGGTAGTTAGAACAGATAGCTCCATTCAAAAATGCAGCGGTAGGGGTTTCTGGAACCTGGTTTAAAAGGTCTTCCAAACCCATCTTAAGTACCTGAACCATGTTATTCTACCTTAATTTCTTCCTTGACACTGCTTGTTCAATTGTCTTATTCTTATACCGACATCAGCTTCAAAGAAATGTATTCAATCTAACTTAAAAAGTTTCAACATCACAGTTTTACAGAATGGCACTGGTCATAGGAAGTGAATAAGTCTGTGTATCATATTAATTTTCTACAATAGTCCTAAAAAATTAGCACAAACTTAGGATGACAGATTTTATCATGCCTGTTAGCTCTACACCTCAGAAATCTGATATAGATTTCACTAGGCCAGTGGTAGTGAACCTGTCACCTATGTTTGTTTTTCTTTTAAGACAAAAGATGTTATTGTAAGAGTTGGTTTTTGTAAACTAAAACCTCAGTATTCCAGTTTAACTGCAGTGTTGGCACTTTGCAATAATAGTAAGTGGGTTGCACTTTGGGCATTTGTCTCTCAAAGGTTTGCCATTACTGGGCCGGGGAGTTAGCTCAGTGGTTCCAGCGCCTGTCTTGCAAGCGCAAGGGCCCGGGTTCGATTCCCTGGTAACCACATAACAATACTGGGTGTGGAGACCCACACCCAGCAGCAACCAGTATCACATACCACAGTGCCGGGCGTGGTGGCTCACGCCTGTAATCCCAGCACTCGGGAGGCAGAGGCAGGAGGATTGTGATGTGAGTTGGAGGCTGAGCTCAGGGCCAGCCTGAACCACAAAGCGAGACCCTGTCTCCAAAAACCTAAAAAAAAAAGGTTTGCCATTACTGCTAGTCTAAAATCAAGGATAGCAGGGCTGTGCTCCATCTGGAAGATGCAGGAGACCGGCCATTTCCTGCCTTTCTCAGACTACAGCATCTGCCTACCTTCCTCAGCTTGTTGCCCCTCCGTCCGCCTTCTAAGTCGGCAACATGAGGCTGAATCCCTTTCATGCTGCCATGCCTTTGATTTTTTCTTTGCCACCTACTTCTAATGTGTGACTATGTTAATCTATTTTGTCAACCAAAGCTCCCCTCCATATTTAAGGTCAGTTGATTAGCAAATTTAATTCTATATGCAACCTAACCGTCCCGTGGCCAGGTGATAAATATTCATCAGTTGAAGAAATCAGGACATGACATGTTTAGAGAAGGATGTTTGGTTGCATTATTCTGCCTTCTACATATATTATCTGAAAGACTTCCATAGAAATTTCAGAGTAAAAGGATTTACACATTCCAAAGTCTTTGAAGCCATTATCTTAAATGAAATAAACTGGACACACGTGTAAATATCACATTGTCTCCCTGGTATAAGAAACTGAAAATGTATAACAGATAACTCGAAATAAGGAAATAATCATTCAACAGAAAGGAACTAGAAGGGAGGTAGGGAAAAAAGAAAGAAGGAAATAAATGAGAAAAAAAGGAAAAAAATGGAAACAGCTTTTATAAATAAGGGGGAGAGAGGTTAAAGAAGACAGGAATGGGGGGAAAATATCAAGATACACCATGTAAAGATTCAAATCCCCTATGAATGTGATCATTAAGTAAATCTAAATTATATCAATAAAATAAAAAATGATTTTTAAAAAGTCAGCTCTATTACCTAAATGGAAAGAAAAATCAGTAAGTCTACAGAAAAACCCTTATAAATATGAGGTGTGATTGATAGGTACAGTGTCCTAAAAATTTTATTACACTAAAAGACACTTTAACCTTAATTATCCTCAAAATACTCCTCCTCACTTCAAACATACTTTTTGTCTTTTCTTTTAAAATCAGTACATCTGAAATACATAATGAATACATCATCATGGGGAGTTGGTACATGTACATATCAAATATTAATCCTTTTTCTTCCCCCTCCCTCTTCTCCCCATCTCTCTCTAGATCCCCTTTCCATCTTGTTCTGTGTTTCTTATCATCTCTGTCTTTCATTTGGGGAATTAAATTAAGTATAGTCTGGGCTTCTTATGAAAGAGAAACTTGCAATATTTAAGCTGGTGGGGTGTGATTTATTTTGCTCACCATTGTGAACTCAAAATGCATCCATTTTCCTACAGATAACTCAAGCATACCATTCTTTATGGCAATATAATAATCCATTGTGTATATATACCATACTTTATCCATTCATCTGTTAATGAGCATAGAGGCTGCTTCCAAGATTTACCTGTTATAAAATATACTGCTATAAACACAGGTATGTCTCAAACTCTTTCAGTGAAATTGAAAGAGAAACTATATTCCCAAATTCATTCCTGGAAGCAAGTGTTACCCTGATACCAAAGTCAGAGAAGGATCCAACCAAAAGAGAGAACTACAAGTCAGTCTCTCTAATGAACATAGATGCAAAAATCCTCAAAAAAATACTGGCAGACAGAATACAGAGGATTCTTAAGAAGATCATACACCCTGACCAGCTTGGAGACATCCCAGGGATGCAAGGATGGTTCAACATACAGAAATCAATGTAATACTCTATATTAACAGAACCAGGAGAAAAAACCACATGATCCTCTCAATAGATACAGAAAAAGTGGTTGATCAAATCCAACACCCACAGGGCTAACATCTAGACTATATTAAGAGCTCAGAAAAAATCAGTCCCCACAATTTAAAGACCCAACCCAAAAACAGTCATCTGAACTGAATACTTCTCAGATGAAGAGGTAAAAATATCAAATAAATACATGAAAAAATGTTAAACATCACTGGTTTTTCAAGAGATACAAATTCAAGCAACATCTCACTACAGAAAGAATGGTTCCTATCCAGAAATCAATCAATTAAAAATGCTGGCAGAGCTATGGGGAGAGAGGAACCCTTCTCCACTGTTGGTAAAAGTGTGGATTTGTGCACTAGTTTGGAAAATAATGTGGAGATATCTCAAAAAACTGAAGCTAGAGGTTCCATTTGACTTAACTATTCCCCTTCTTCATATCTTCCCAAAAGAAAAGCATCACACCACAGTAACATATGTACACTCATATCTATAGCAGCATAGTTTGTAATCACTAAATCTTGGAAACGGCTCAAATGCACCAGCCAATGAAAGGGTAAATAAGATTTTTTTTTAACAATGGAGTACTACTCTGCCTTAAAGAGGATAAGCTTGAGGTATGTCTAGCTAAATGGATGCAACTTGAGAAACTGTAAGTGTAAATAAAGACCAACATGTACAACAGATACTGAGAAATGAGAAGGAAATATTCAAATAAGACGGGAGCAAGGGAAAGGGAAAGCATAAAGGAAGGAAGGGACAAGAAAAAAAAGGGAAAAAATGGAAACAAAGCTTTTGTAAACTCTGGAAGAGGAGTTGAAGGGAGGGGAGAAAAATAGGGAAGAAAATCAAGATAAATCATACACAATATAAATTCACAGTGTACCAATAAAAATGTATTAAAATTTCTAAAAAATAAAAATAAACAGGTATACATGTCTCACTGTATTATAATGTCTTTAACTCTTTTAAAACAAACATCCCATCATTTTTTCTGAAGCAGTTCTGGCAGTTTTCTTTTATGAACATCTTTAGTTACATTGGTATGGCTGCCTTAGTGTCCTGAATCAATTCAAAACATTTACCTTATATGGTTATTTTGAGTTTGGCGTAATCACGTGGTCCTGCATTCAGTGAGGAAGGAGGATGAGGACGCACATTGTAGGACATGTTCAGTGTTTCTATTAGATGCTACTCAGC
This sequence comes from Petromus typicus, assembly GCA_004026965.1. Taxonomy (NCBI): domain Eukaryota; kingdom Metazoa; phylum Chordata; class Mammalia; order Rodentia; family Petromuridae; genus Petromus; species Petromus typicus. The sequence goes on from PVIR01002426.1 coordinate 96,040, forward strand.
AGCAGCATTCACCATACTTTTTATCACATGTTGTATGGACATTTATGAGAAGTACTTCTTCCAGAACTGCCTCAGAAAGTGTAAAGGTTGATGGGACAAGAGTGTTCAAAGCAGGAGGTGGGAGGTAGGAGGGGAATTTAAGCAGGATAAATGGCCATGTGTCTTTTACTGTAATTTTTAAAAATTAAAAATCATATTTTTCAATCTCCTCTTGTACATGCATTTTTTTTCAAAGTACTTGTGATTGATCTCAGGACTTTGCACTAGCAAGATAGGTGTAATGCCACTGAGCTAAATCCCTGGCCCTATATGAATATTTTTTTACTTGTACCCAAATATTCTGTAGTTAATATACAGCATATTAACTTATTAAGAAATAATATATTCACCTCCAGCACCACAAAAAAATACAATCATCACACTTGTGGGGTTTTTTTATTAGTGCATGTGTACAGCACACAATTTTACATTCCTTGTGTGGAGCTGATACATGGACATAACGCGTCCCAATTCCTTTCCTCATTCTCATCCCCTCCTCTCCCTACTCCCCTCCTTCTCTTTGTCTCATTTGAGACTTACCTCCTTACTTCCCTACTCACCACTCCCTGTATTTTATCTTTTATTTTGCTCTTTATTTATAATTCGGGGTTTTTCATATAAGAGAAACCATGTAATATTTAAGCTTGTATGTCTGATGTATTTCACTTAGCATTATGGTCACAAGTGCATCCATTACAGACGACTTGGGTTTCCCTTTCTTTATGGCAGAGCAGGTTGCTATTCTTCAGACCTCATCAGCAACGTAAATTTGGTCATTAGATGGACTAGAAACAGCTTCTAGATCTTCACTTAATTCATCAGATTTTGTTAACTTCTTTCTGTCTCCTGACTTTTCAGCATCCTTAGAGATAATGGAGATTTCTTCAGTTTTTCCTTCTTTGAAAGTAGCGAGTTTTTCCAGGGATTCTACCACTTCACTTCTCAACTCATCTTCAGATTCTTCAAAATTTCTGAAATTGTAAATTGTGCAAATCAGTGTTATAAAAGTACTAATATGGAAACTACTTCCCCTTTTTATTCTCCAGTCCCACTTGAGCAACATGAAAGCTGTGTTTTAACTTGGGTAATAAATTATTTAGATCAATCTGCCTTTTCTAACAGTGATAAGTAAGGTTGGGAGACAACAGTCCTCTATTTAGTTGGACTAGTGTTCAACAGCTTTTACTGTATTTTTTAATATTCACCTACCTTTTATGATTAAGAGAAGAGGAAGTGAAAGAGTAAAAGAATAAAATTGCTACCACATATTAAGCCCTAAATATATGCCAGTCACTGAGGAGGGTACTTTCACATCTTAAATTTCATTTAATACTAACACCAGCTCAAGGTAGACATTATCATCAGATTACAGGAAGAAACTGAGGCTCATGAGAGGTGAAAAGAACATGTCCAAAGCCTCACAGGCCCTGCAGTTGCGTGGTACATAATGATGCTTCCCTCAGTTTGGGATCACTTACACGACAGTGGAATTGTAAGATGATAATGGACTTGATGTTCTGTTGCCTAGTGGCAACACTGCCACATGAGGTTGAACAACAAAGCATTGACTCAGGTTTTTGTGCTGCTGCTGGTGGAAACCTACTGCTGTGCTGTCCATCATATAACAGTACAACATATTCAGTTGCATACAGTGTCCAGTACTGGATAGTGATGACAAACTACCTTACTGGTTTGTGCATTTACTGTGTTACACTCCATCACTACTTTAGTATGTGCTCCTACTTATCAAAAAATTGACGATAAAAGGGAAGAGAGTGGAGGGGTAAATAATGAGGGGAAAATGAATGTGGTAATAATGAAAAGAAGAAGCAAATTATGTACATAGGGGGTGGAGGGATGCAGGGTAGGGGGAAAAGGGGAAAAATGAGAATCAAGTCATGTCATATTCTGGTACATACCCTCAATGTTAAATGCCATGATGATGTGTATTCATAATGTACCAATAAAGATTTTTTTAAAAAAACTGACGATAAGCTAGTCATGGTGGTGCACTCTAGCACTCTGAGAGGCTGAAGCAGGAGGACCATATGTTCAAAGCCTGACCTGGACAACTTAGTGAGAACCTGTCTCAAAACTTTAAAGGGCTGGAGATTTAGCTCAGTGGTTCTAGCACCTGCCTTGCAAGTACAAGGTTTTAAATTTGATGATAATCACACACCACAATAGGCTAGGCGTGGTCACTCATGCCTATAATCCCAGCACTCAGGAGACAGAGACAGGAGGATTGCTGCAAGTTCAAGGCTGACCTGGGCTACATAGTGAGTTCAGGGCCAGCCTGAACTACAAAGTGAGACCCTGTCTCAAAAAAAAAGTAAAGGGCCAGGTATGTCAGTGTAAAAGCCCTGGGTTCAATCTTCAGTACCACTGAAAAATTTTACTGTAAAACAATAAGTCGTGTCACTACATCAACAGCAGCCACACACATGCCGTGTTTCCTACATCTGTCGACTACAGCAAAAGGCCACATAGAGCAGCTGGTCTACAGTACTGGGGTTCGTGTGAGTCACTGTGTTACTCTGGCTCAATAATGAAATCGCCTAGCAATGCATTCCTCAGCGTTTGTACCATCGTTAAATGACACATGATTATACATAATTAGTAGAACCAGGAAACGAAATTGTATCTAAGAGTGCAGTGCTCCCAAGGAACCAAGAAAATAATCTAAAAGATCTCTAATATTTAAGCAGTTCATGAAGGAGAGAGCTGGTAAGAGCTAAGAATGTGATTTAGCAGAAGTCAAAGGAAGAGCTGGCTGAGATACAGACAAGACGCGATGACTTGCCCCGGCACTTAAAGTGATGAAGAGCTTTGCGAGAATGTTTGGAGGAGTGCAGGCAGCAGGCGCGCACCTACCCTACAATGCAGGGAGAAATCACCAGAGGTGAGAACAGACCCTAAGCTCCAGATCCTCTTTCGGGAGCCAGACTCTTGACAGTGACAGCATTATCTAGGCAACACTACATGGTGACTTTTTGGCTAAGATGGAAGAGTTAGGTATGCTTATATGTGGAGGGAAAGGAGGTACAGGTTGAGCATCCCCAACTTGGAAATCCGAAGTCCTTCTGGTCCCCAGCATTTCAGATTAGGGCTACTTAACCTGAAGTAGGAAGACTGGCGCTGAAGACAAAGGAGAAAGGTATAACAACTGATAAAACAAGGTCACGGGAAATGCAATGGGCGCATGGAAAGAAGGGCTTTTGAGCAGTGGAAAGACTTTCCCCCCAGAGAAGGAAAACAGGGAGAGACGGGGAAGGGGACTTGTGTGAATATAGAGAAGATAGGAAGCTAAGAAGCGAGTGGCTCCATGTACAAACCACACACAGTGGGAAGTAGAAGGCGCACTTGACAAGCTGTGTGCTGAACAATATCCTCACTGCCAACTTCTTTTCTAAAAAAGACAATGAGGCCGGGCACGATGGCATATACCTGTAATCCCAGCACTCGGGAGGCTGAGGCAGGAGTTACTGCCAGCCTGGGACACAGAGTGAGTTCAAGACCAGCCTGAACTTCATAGAAAGACTCTGTCTCAAAAAACCAAAAATAAAAAAAATTTAAAAGACAATTCCAGATGTCAGTGTGCTCAAAGGGATAAATCAATGCAGAGCACCCATATAAAATACACTTAGGGGGCTGGAATGAGGCTCAGTAGTATAGTACTTGCGTAGTACGAGCAAGGCCTTCGTTTTATTCTCAGTACTGCCAAAAAGAAATTTTAAGTATAGAAAATGCTTATATACTAATAAGAATATATGAAGAAAAGAATATATGAGTATAATGAGAATAATTATCTTAGATATGAAATATGCAGTCATTTAGATGTAAAACACTGTAGATGATACCAGATAGGATTAGAAACAACATGCAGTAATATCCCCCCCACACACCCGGCATGCACGAGAGCCCAGGTTTGATCCACACAGGAAAGAACAGAGGGCGGATGGGCGGAGGGCAGGAAGAAGCGGGGAGGAGACTACCAAAAATAATTGTAAAAGAAAACATTTATGTCAAGTATGGTGACACAGGACTACAATCCCAGCTATTAGAGAGGCTGAGGCAGGAGAGTCACTTGAGCTCAGGAGGTCCACACCAGCCCAGGAAACACAAGACGCTGCCTCACAGCAAAACAAAACAAAAACCTAAACGTGGAAAGGGCATCACACCTGCCTGGCAAGTGCAAGGTCCTGAGGATTCCCAGGACCAGAAAACATTACTCTAAATAGTTGGAAAGCTATACCATATTCAGGATTAAGATTCATGTCAACTATCAATGAATGAATAGATAAAGAAGGTATGGTATATATATATATATATTGCTGTCATTTGTGATGACATGGGCTGGTCTAGAGGAATCATCACAGCAGATGTGTGGTGCACACCTATAATACCAGCATTCTTGGAGGGCGAGGCAGGAAGATTGAAGATTGTGTAATTTAGCAACTTAGGAAGACTGTGTCTCAAAATAAAATTTTTTAAACATGCTAAGGATTTAGCTTAGCTCAATGTGAAGCCCATGGGTTCAACCCCCAGTGCATGCATGTACACACACACATACACACACACTAATTCATAAAGATACCAGTTTCCAGGGCTAGGGATTTAGCTCAGTGATTCCGGTGCCTGTCTTGCAAGCATAAGGTCCTGAGTTCGATATCTGGTAACCACATACAACAATGCCAGGGGTGGAGATTCATGCCCACCAGCAATCAGTATCACCTACCACAGTACCAGGTGTGGTGGTTCACACCTGTAATCCCAGCACTCAGAAGGCATAAGTACGAGGATTGCTGTGAGTTTGAGGCTCACCTGGACTACATAGTGAGCTCAGGGCCAGCCTGAACTACAAAGCAAGACCCCGTCTCAAAAAATAAATAGCATTTTCCATTATTTAATCAACAAATGTCCTTGCCAATCAAATCCCTACAAAGTTTCTCATGACACTTTGAATGAAAAGATGTACTGTGTTAAGTAAAAGGAAACAACTAAGATAATTTTGAAGGAAATGGTATGAAAAGTAGAAGTTGTATGGTTCAGGCATCAGATGTGATAGGACTGATTAGTTATTAAGACAGAATATTGGCTGGGTGTGGTGGGCCTGCAATCCCAGCACTTGGGAGGCTGAAGCAAGGGGATCATGAGCTCAAGGCCAGCCTGGACTACATAGCAAGGCCTTGTGAAAAAAAAACAGTGAGAGAGATAAAAGAGAAAACCAGGTCGAATATAAAAATTAATGTCACTAGAGAAAATAGACAGCCCAAATAAACCAACGAATATAGTAAAATTTGACCTAATCTGGGTTCGGTGGCACACAAGTGTGGTCAGATGGCTGTGACAGGAGGATTACCTGATAAGGGAAAGGTTCAGGTTTGGCTGGGGCAAGTACATCATATGTCTGTCTCCTGAGCCTGAAGGTTGAGATTTTGGCTCCCTACAGACTTAGAGACCCTTAGGGGCTTCAGCACACTTGGCACCCATGAGCTGAACCTTGTCAGTGACCTCCTTGACACCGCCACCCCTTTTGTCTCTCACCCATGGCTTCATCTCCCACATAGCTCATGCCATGTAGACCCCCTGCTTACAAAATTCACCTGTTGGGCAAAACCCTAGGTTAACCCTTCACCACACCCTGTGACCCTAGACTATATATTGCATGGGAGCGTGAATAAATTAGGTAGTTCCAGAAGCTTTCTCCAGGGTCTATGACTGGCTCTGCACCTCACCCTCTCTGGCTGGGGAAGCCTCACGCCATAATTCACAAAAACAACAGCCTGAGCCCAGGAGTCCAAGGCCAGCTTGGCAACATAGTGAGACCATATTTCTTAAAAGGAACAAAAGAAAGAAAAATGAAAACTTGGTCTCCATAGCTCCTTCTCTATTGGTGACCTTCTCTCTCAACAAGAGCATTTTCACTGTTTTTACTTATGCTGAACAGAAGCATCTGCATATCATCTACTTACGTGTCATCATCAGATGCTGGTTCCAGCAGTCCATCTAATTCAGTGCAAGAAGCCATTTCTGCCTTCCCCACATCTTCTTTAGGAAGCCACTGCTGCCGTGTTCTTACTGTTAAAGAAAGGATAGTGCAAGTGAAGCAGCCCGTCTTATACACTAGATGAGCCACAGCTAGCTACCCTCTTGTAGTCAATACCAACCATGATGGTAAAACTTACTAAACATCTTTAGTAAAACAGGGATGACAGTGGACACCCTGTTACTCAGAGTTATGCTAAATGCAATAAGCCATGCCTCGACTTGTAGGGTGCATGGTTTAATTGGATAGAAAATTTTTTAAAAGCATGTGTGTAAAAACTTAAGAATTGCCAAACCAGGGCCAGGGATTTAGCTCAGTGGTCCTGGAGTCTGCCTTACAAGTGCAAGGACCAGGGTTCGATCCCTGACAACCATATACAACAATGCCAGGCATGGAGACTCACACCTACCAGAAATCAAAACCACATACCACATTGTTGGGCGTGGTGGCTCACATCTGTAATCCCAGCACTCGGGAGGCAGAGAGAGGCAGGAGAATTGCTGTGAGCTCAAGGCTGAGCTCAGGCCCAGCCTGAACTATAAAAGCAAGACCATGTCTCAAAAAAAAAGAAAGAGCTGTGGTTCTTCTACAGAATGGAGTACTACTCTGCCATAAAAAATGATAAGTTTGAATCATTTCTACTTAAATGGACATACCTTGAGGATATCCTCATAAGTGAAATAAATAGGGCACAGATAGGTACATATCGCATCTTTTCTCTGGTATGAGAAAATAAATATGTAAATGAGTCCTAGCATTGTATGTTATATAT